>OMMV01175634.1:0-11345 GCA_900302635.1 Chatrabus melanurus | reverse complement strand
CCAACACACACGAGTAACATAGTAAAACGACAGAGTAGCGGACAGGAAGCTAACGTGATCGCCGGCAACTTACTCCTATCTTACACTAACAATCCCAGAATTTAGATGCTGTGAGACTGTGTCCAGCTCTACTTGTAGCAGCAACGTAACTTGTTGGTTGGTGGGGACTAAAATAAGTTGTGACCAAATTAATTTTAGTCAAACGCAACCGAGAACAAATAAGTCTTTAATCTGGATTTGAATGAATCCACACAGTCAGACTGTCTTATCTCAGCAGGCAGACTATTCCACAGAACAGGTGAACGATAAGAAAACGCTCTGTGACCTGCTGACTTCTTCTTTACCTTTGGGACACACAACAGTCCTGCATCCTGAGAACGCAGCGCGCGGGCTGGTAAATAAGGTTTTATTAGATCAGCCAAGTAGGCAGGGGCTAGTCCATGAAGGATTTTGTACGTTAATAACAAAACCTTAAAATCAGACCTCACACGGACAGTGTGAGGTTAACTTGTGCCAAATCTACATGCAGATCCATGTGGGATCTGCTGTGGCAACCCCAAGTTGAAATTGGGAGAAGCTGAAAGAACTTATTTCCTTACATAATCCCAAAACACAACCAGGATGTTTCCTGAAAGAAAAACTGGTCTCAAGCTAGATATTCAAGGTTGTGCCAGATATTCAATATGGCGTCCAAAATATCATGTTCCATTATTTATTCCATTGTTTGTTGCTATGATGCATTTTAATGGAAAATGTTTATTTGGTGGCTATTTTGGATGCAATTTTGAATTTAGGCTGCAATTGGTTCATTTATGAACGATATGTTTAGTGTCAATGTCGATACAGAATATGGCATTGCCACCTTGGTGACAATGTAGGACCTTGTTGTATTCTTTCGCTGCTTGTCTCTATTTGCCTCCGCCAAGGAGGTAATGACGCCGGCGTTTGTCTGTTTGTTTGTTTGCAGGATAACTCAAAAAGTCATGAATGGATTTCAATGAAATTTGGTGAGCAGATATGCTAATGATAGTTAACAGAGACCTAGAAGAATATTTGGCACATAACATTTAACTCAAAAAGTTGTGAGAGCATGTTGATGAAATTTGGTGAGCAGATGGTTAATGTCCAGGAAAATGAGGGATTTTCTTTTGAACCGGAACATATGTGGCCTTGGCGGAGGTATGCGCTCTCTGAGTGCCTTCTAGTTGTTGTCC
This sequence comes from Chatrabus melanurus, assembly GCA_900302635.1. Classification (NCBI taxonomy): domain Eukaryota; kingdom Metazoa; phylum Chordata; class Actinopteri; order Batrachoidiformes; family Batrachoididae; genus Chatrabus; species Chatrabus melanurus. Next base: position 10,131 of record OMMV01175634.1, on the reverse strand, counting down.
CCTGTCGCCCCGGCGGGGGAACATAGAAATGCAGTCTGTCCGTGCGTGAGTCCAGGTGAAACGCAGTACTCGCAATAACTCTAGATAGGTTTGGTGCACGGCCAGCAAATTTGTACCACAGATGCATCCCATGGAGGTCTTGGATGAGTTTGATTATGAGTGACCTTGACCTACTTTCCAAGGTCACAGCAAAAAAAAACCCCAGAAAATGACAGTACTGCTATGGTACTCACAATAACTTTCCATACATTTAGTGCACGGCCACCGTGCGATGGGGGGCACAAGGCCTTCAGGCCATGTTGGATGTATTGGGGGGGGGTTCCACACCTCAGCGTGTGAACCACAAGCCATTTTACAATAATTTCCTTATTTATTTATTTATTTAATCATTTATTTCTTTTAGATAGGATCACCTTATGGCAAATAAATAGAAACCTCTCTCTCGTAACAACTTGACTGCAATAACTCCCTTTACTGTTTTAGCTCTTGTGCACTTGACATTCCCCCTCATTCAGTCTCCAAGATCAGCTGGATCTGGGGCTAAATCTGGATTCTAGATGTTTTCAGAACACTTCTTTACCATTGAGAGGTTTTTGATATTTTGAGTCTATCTCCAGTGATATATTTGGTCTTGGATTTTCCCACCGATTTTGAGCAACCTGCATAAAATAACCCAGAATGAATGATTCATCAGACTCTGGCGGGCAGAAATAAATGTTTCCACAGGTTCCACACTGCCAGTATTGACAGACATCTGCTTGAATGTTACGAGCTGTACTGATCCACTAATATTATTTGCAAGGCTATTGCAGGGAATCACACCTATGTATCACTAGAACATCGATTTCCCTTTATTTATATGGTTTCCTTGTTGAAAAAAGGCATCTTGTCAAGTTGGAGATTAAATCTATGACCCTCTGGTCACAAGCACTAAAACCTTCAGGCTACCACTTTCTCTCTATCACAGAAGTCCTTACTGAGTACTGAAGGCTCTCTTTGTTTAAGCTCCATACAGAAAACAGTTAAGCATTGTACCCATGATGCTAAACGGATAAGTCAGGTGGTCATCACATCTATGTAGTTTGACACAACAAAGACTTAACAGCAAAGAAATCGACAAAGACATAAAAAGAGAGGATATTTGCCTCCCTGTGACACCCTGCCAGGATTCATCATAGCGAAGCCAAATAGTTGAGCGTTAATGAGTGTTGACAGGTCTGATTTTCTTGGAAGTGCAATGACCCAAAAGTGTAAAGCCTTATCCTTTCTTGCGAGACGGTATCCAGGCTGAATCTTCAAATAATTCCATGTTGTAAGTTGCAGCATCATCTGACCTGTTGTGAATCCACAAAACCTCAGCCAGCTGCTTTGACAGTCAAAATAGTCAGATTTCAGTGCAGAATCAAATACTGTATTTGGGCAAAACTGGATGACGCAGCCGCCTGCCCATATGGGCCTGAGGTGATAAACACTGGGAAGCTTTTATCGGAATGCTTTTCTCAAGATTTTCCTTACAACAGGCTGAGCAGCGAACACGTCTGATACGATGTAAAAGGTTTAGCGCTTTTGGGAGCCACAAGACACCTTACCCCAATTCTCAAAGTGCCCATTCTCACCTCCCATGTACTCAGCTTCAACATCTCCTGCCCACATTCAATTCTGACACAGGTGTTGGGTAAATGTACCCAGAAATGAAGGCTCATGAACTACCCCGCATGATATTTTTTAATGTTAGGCTAATAGTGTAAAAATACCTACTGGATGGTTAATAGATGCTGGATGGATTATAGAAAATTACGAACAGCTGTGGCAAATAAATGTAGTTTGCCTGCCACTTGCTGAAACAGTGAACTTGTCGTTTGAGTTAACATACAAACTGACATGATGCCCAGTATGTGGGCAAATACGTGATGAAATATTCAACAGAACGGGAAAGTAAAACCGGAATTAAAGACTTGATAGAATGTGTGACTGGGGCTCGTGCCAAAACTTTTTGTCAGTACTGCAAATTCGTGGTAGATAACTCAAAACACTGCTTTGAAACCTTCGAAATACTTGCGTTTCGAGCATTATTCCAAAGTTTGCATGAAAAGGAAGATATTCCAATACGGAATGAAATATACAATAGAATGGGAAAGTAAAACCGGAATGAAAGAATAGACATAACGTTTGGATGGAGATGGTGCTAAGACTTTTCATCAGTACTGCAAATTTTGGTTCCCAACGTTTCGAAACCTTTGAAACTCCCATGTTTCGAACATTGTTCTGGAGTCCGCATGAAAATGAACACTGGCACCTGCTGGACGGTTCAGGAATGTGCATCCATATCAAATTATGAATTTCATATTTAAAGGCTACAGTCAGTGCAGGGTCTGTATGTGCACGAGCACATACTTTGCTTGTCATAATAGCGTCGTGTCAATAAGAACCAAACAAAAGCACATGCACACTTGTGTAGTGTGCCGTGTGAGAGCTGTGTGTGATGGGTAACCAGTAGGGAGGTGGGTCAATGTGCTGCTGCTGGTTGTCTGCGTGCATTCTCATGTGCTCTCAAGCACTGATATCAACAGCTCACTACAGCTGCACTGTATGAGAGAATCTCCATCTGACTTGAAGTCGTGCTGGATTTCATTTTTCTGCTAACATCTTTACATTTGACATAGTCTCAGTGCCTCTGATCCTGCCTAGCAACTTCACTACCAACAAAGACGAAGAAGGGATTCACATTCTGGATAAAGTAAGTGCTAATTTGGTAGAAGAAAAGAATGGCTATCTTTGGATCCATGGATTTCTGTTTTTTTCTTGCTGCCGCATGCTGGCATTTAAGCAATGCTATATCATATCAAGAATCGAATGCTTTGTTGTTGTTTGTTGTTGTCTGGGTTCAATACTGTGGCCACAATACTTGCTATGCTAACCCTGAACTCTAATTGTTGCAGTAATTTTCCTGTATTTATCACAAAGCGCCAATTGGTGGAAAACAGCAAATTATTGATAATGCTTAAAGTGATGAAAATCTACTTGTCGAAAGTGATTAATGGGTTGCCTGCTCCTGCTTGATGTGAACTTGCCAGTAGAAAATATAAGGAACTGCTCGCCCTGTGATGGTCGGGCGGCTTGTCTGGTGTACACCCACGCCTCACCCAATGTGCACTGCGGGATGCTCTTACACCCACAACACTTATAAGAATAAAGTTGAAGATCATCAATGTAAACTGATTGTAACTGTCAGAAGACTTCATGCGTTATGACTTATTCAATTACAAAAAATTTGGAATAAAACTGCACCCCACATCTTAGTTCCATCAATACATACTGTAGTGTAAATTAGATATGTTTTCTGTTTGTTTGTTTTCTGTTCAGACAAATGCAGTCCAGACAACAGACATGGTTTTTGAATATGGTCTTGTTTGGACAATTACTGGAGCTGCCATGGATAACTGAATACTGCATACAGCCAAGTCCATAAATATTCAGACAGTTATGTAATTTCGTAATGTCTCCTCTGTACACCCCCACAATAGAGACTAAATGAAACAATCAAATGTGCTTGTAGTGTTGACTTTCAGCATTAATTCAGGGATTTATTAAAATATTGCGTTAACCATTCACAAATGATGTTATTTGCATACACAGCACCTCCAATTTCAGAGGCCATAAGTAATCGGACTAACTAACGTAATTCAAAATGTAAGGATTAAATCATCACTTTTGCAGCCATTTTTTTAAAAAGACAAGTCATTGGATGGCTACATGAATGTTTCCAAGTCACTAAATATGTTTTGGACCTCATCTGTAGCAATCATTAAGAAATACAAACAGTATGATGCTGTATGGTAAATCTGTCTGCAGTAGGCAGTTCTCAAAAACTGAGTGACGGCGCAAGAAGGAGACTAGTGAGGGAAGCCACCAAGACACCCATGACAACTCCAAAGGAGTTATAGGAAAGAGTTATAGGTGTTTGCCTGCACCGGCAGTCACTTTGTTCTGCACCATGATGCTGTCATCATGGTGCAGAACAGAGAAGCATTTTCATACAAGAAAACACACCAAATCTAGGGTCGATTCCCCCAAGTGCTTTCTGGCAAACGAGCTGAAATTTCCTTCTACTGTGTGTCCCAATCAACCAAGATGATGGGTGTTTTGGTGGCTTTCTTCACTAGTCTACTTCTTGCACGGTTGCTCAGTTATTGAGAACTGTCTACTGCAGACAGATTTACCATACTGTTGGTATTTTTTAATGATGCTGATATCTGTGTGTTTGTAGTCACAGGAATGGACATGGAACATGGATTCTATCGGCAGGTGGATGTCCAGGACCAAGCTCACTACATCGTTGCCTTCTTTGTCTTGGTAATTGGAATAGTAGGCGTTACGGGGAATGCCCTGGTCATGTACGCCTTTTTCTGGTAGGCACTCCTATCTATATGGCCCCTACCCCCACTCCACTGTCAAGCTTTAACCGAATGCCACTCTCTGTGACTTATATTTAAAATCTAGTTTTACTTTTGTTGTAAATTACACACTCCATCCTGCCTCCAGGCCACACTGATTATTATCTGAGATAATAATGACTTTGAAATGACAGAAAACAGCATTGTTTTATATCAGGCTCTGAACCCTTGAAAAACACATTGCAGATACTGACTTTCATTTGAGCCTTGATCATTTTATAATTTTTGCAAAATCTGGATTTCGTGGGAAGCTTTAATTTGACCGTTTTTTTCCCCACAAACTTTATTGTTCTGGGTCATCATGGGGCAGGATGTGTGAACAGTTTTCTACACAAGAGATTCTTTCTCAAGTGAGGAACACAGAGTACTCCCTTGTGAATATTTGACGGCAACAATCACAAGGAACTTGTATTAAACACTGTGACGAAGCTCTTCCGATTCTGCACGTACAAACGAGGTCAGCTGGGAACTGTTTGTACATACCGCAGTGTCAGTTCACAATAGCTGCTGGCTAGGTTTAGTGACGACTATTAAAATAACTAAACAAATAAATTTAAAAAATATCACACAGTCTGTGGGTCAAGCAGGTTTTTTGGGAACATCGTCACCAACTCCGGTCCTTGAGGGCACCTGCCCTGCATGTTTTCCATGTCTCCCTGCTGCATCCACAGCTGATTAGTTAAGGCTGGTATTTCCTATCCCCTGATTGGCTGAGTACATCTGACAGTTAAATTAGCAGTGGGTGGGGCAGGGGGATTTGGAAAACATGCAGGACAGGTGCCCTCCAGGACGGGAGTTGGTGGCTCCTGAAAGGTGACTAAACAACACTTACAATCTAGCCTGGTATCTAGAGTGGTAGGTATGGCCAGATAGGGGTCAATGAAGGATTAGACAGGGGCCAAAATTTAAAAATGCTCCACTCACACTGAAAAGTATACCACATTATTTGTCTGTTCATAAAGATTCCAAAAAGGTATCGTTTGGATTATCTGTGACTGAATGTTATGGAGTTATGGGGTAAAAACAGCAAAAATAGTGACAAAGGCCAATTTCAGTTTGTACAGGGGTCGAAAAATAAAGTTGCTCTGATTTTGGTAAAAAGGTAATGCAAATTATGGTTAAGCTAATATGATTGTTATAACGGAATAGTTTTCACCATCTGTTGACTTTAGTTATCACATTATACAAATATTGGATGGTGAGATGAAGAGATGAAGAGATACCATATTGGACGAGGCGAAGCCGAGTCCAATATGATATCTCTGAATCCCGTAAACGACGTATTGGACACCTCACCATCCAACATTTGTTATATTATTTACTTGCAATTTATATTGACCTAAAAGAAAAATCAAAGCATCTGGATTCAACGATTTATTTCAGAGACATCCAATGGACGTTGACCTTGTTTGCCCGTTACTTTGAAGACCAAGCATTTAAAAACAGTCAAAACTATGTAGTTTTTAAAAAGTCCTATGAGCTCAACCAATAATTTTCATCACCTTTTACCAAAATTGGACCAACTTTATTTTTGTACACCTGTACAAACTGAAATTGGTGTTTGTCACCATTTTTGCTTTTCTTACCCCATTACTCCATAACCTTCAGTCACAGATAGTCCAAACTATACCTTTTGGGAATCTTTATGATCAGACAAATAATGTATTGTACTTTTCAACATGAATTGGAGCATTTTTTTAAATATTGATCCCTACCTAGCTATAGCTACCACTCTGGTTAGATTATCATACGTTGTTGTGTTGATGACCATGGTATACTATGGCTGGATTGTAAGTGTTGTTTAGCTACCTAAAGGCGCAGTCACACCTAGGCGTTTGGGCCAACGTAGATGAACGTATTTGCAAACGTCATCGATCGCTAGCCTCCAGTAAGGGAGTGTGTTTTTGCATCATGAACTACATGAAGCGAGGGCTTTATTGCACCCTGAATGGCATTCAGAACTAGGAAGCAGTTTAGTGATTTTATAACTCTACTGGAAATCAAAGCTTCTTCCTTATTGACACAATGTCAACAATGTGTGACCACTTGGTGAGATCCAATCAGCTCAGTTTGTCTCATTATTTGACATCAGTCAGTGCAAGTCAACAGAATACTGATGAGAGCACACTCTAAGGGCATTCATTAAAGTACAAGAGCATCATATGAAGTAAATAACTAAATGTGAAGTGATGTGTGTTCATTTAAAAAGCTGTTACGTCTTTTTGAAAGCTTTGTTTGCAAAATACTGCATTGAATACTGAATATTTTTGAATTGAGACGTTGTAATCATTGTCTGTTTCAGCAACAAGAACCTCAGGACTCGCCCAAACTACTTCATCATGAATCTGGCAATCAGCGACTTCCTCATGGCAACTACACAGTCACCCATCTTCTTTGTCAATTCTGTTTACAAAGGCTGGATTTTTGGCGAAACAGGTCAGTTTGTTTCATTGTATCCTGCTGTGTATCCCTGAAATATCTGATATGTCTATGTTTTTTACATAGTGCTGTGTATCTTGTGTTGTATGCATATATATAGTTGTGGACATAAGTTTACATACACCTTGGCTTATGCTGCTAACACACTGTATCTTATCTTGCCACGTAAGCGGCGTATGTAAAAGAAATTCTTTACGTGGGTCAAATGTCAAGAAATGAGGCATGTTTTTTCCAAAATTAAAGTCCTGTGTCCCGCTTCTGTGGTGTATCTGGGGTTTAAGGGACGTAAAGTTACGGCGAACTGAGACGTATGCGTGGCGTATGATGTGTTGCCACGGAGTAAAGTTGGCGTGGCATCTCATTCTTAGGTGTGACATTGCTGCTGCGTAACTGCGACATTCACAGGTGGGTATAAAAGGGGGTTGGGCACGCTGCGATCGTTGTCATTCGTTCCAGAGCAGTCAACACATTCACATCTCAAGTCACAGTCCAAAAAAAACGCATCATGCCAGCCAGTTGGAGAGTGTCCGGGATTCCCTTATCACGGCAGTGATGGTCTAGTGGTTAGCTCGGTGGGCTTGTAACCAGAGAATCCTTGGCTCAAATCCCTGTCAGACCAGAAAATCATTAAGGGCCCTTGCGCAAGGGCCTGAGTGCCTTGCATGGCAGCATGTTGACATTGGTGTGTGAATGTAAGGCATCATTGTAAAGTGCTTTGAGCTTCTAATTCAGATGGGAAATGCAGTCCATTTTACTGTTTGGTGATGCAGATATCTTTGCAGGAGAATGAAATATTTAGGGTCCTGGTCATTCCAGTCTTACTGTGAGACTTGAACTGGTGAACTAAGGCAAGTGCTGGTTATCTTTGGTACTAACAGTTAGAAGAAGAAGAAGGACTGCATTTCTGTCGTGCTTTTCCATCTAGCAGATGCTCAAAGTGCTTTACAGTGATGCCTCACATTTACTTCCCCAGCCAAGGTCAGTACCCATTTTTACAGCTGGGTGGACTGAGACAATACATATTAAGTGTCTCGCCCAAGGTAGTAGAAGTCCAGCCTGTAGGTCCCATGACCAACTCTCTAGAACAAAGGTTTGAAAGTATTTTTGGGATCCCTGATAGATTCTGAGTAAAATTAGCTTGGATTCATCTCCTGAAATTTCCGGACATTCTGGGGAGAACAGAATGGAAAAAATTCAAAGGTCAACGCACTTTTGACTTGAGGACAACATTGCAAATGTAGTTAGCATGATCCGATTTTCATAATTTTGGTGTCTAATTATGTTTTCTTGCATGACAAATTCAACACAGCAACTTTTAACATTGTTACAGGTTCCCTTGACCTTCAAATTCCAATATGGCTAATTCAGATGGAAAATGCCATAGCCAATCCAATTGTGGCCGTAGCGCCCTCAAACAAGGTTGGATCCCTAACAAACGATACATTTTTAGATTCCTTATGACCATACAAATAATTTGATATGCTTTTTGGCATAATTGGAGCACTTTTAAATTTTGAGCCCCATTTGACCTTGATTGCCCCCTCTCCCCAGAATGACAGGAAATTGCAAGAGCTAAATTTACTCAGAATCTATCAGGGATCCCCAAAATACTTTCAAACTTTTCTTTTAGATAGTTGGTCACAGGACCTACAGGCCAGTCTTCTACTAGGACACAGACAGCTAGCATGAGCGGGATTCAAACCCAAGTCAACACAATGGCAGGTCAGCACCTCATCCACTGAGCTACATGCTCCAATATTACACATGTAGACTCATATGAGGTGTACTGCTTGCATTGTGAGGGATTGTCAGCTGTGACAACACGGCCCTGTGGCAGGTGTCACTAAGCATGGTCCAGTGTGCAGGTGCCTCAGTGTTAGGAAACCCCAGAAAATGGAAAAGGCCAAGGGGGTGCCCACTTGGCCTTGGTCACCTGGCTGAGGTAAACAGATGGCTACTTTCAGGAGGTGGGATAGACTGATGAGTTACCTGGGTGGTTGCCAATAAGGACCCAGGGTGGTTCTGTAGTGTAGTGGATGTGGCGAAGTGTGTCGCATGCGCCGAGACCTGGCATTTGAATTTGATTTCATCTTTGTGTAGAACGCACTTCTCCATATGAATATTGGAACTGGTTTAGATTCCATACTCAAAATAGTCAGAGCAGAGGTAAGAGGTAGCAATTTAAATTCCTGAACAAATCTTTGCTTTTATCATACAACTCATCAGAAGAGGACACTGAACCACTCACATCTCTGTAAGCATTCAAATTTCTTGCCTGCGAGGTAGTCAATCAGTCCGTCCACAAAACTTCCATAATTAACACCACAAAAACTGCTGCATATTTAGCTCTGAAATTTTGGGTAATGAAAGATACAGGTAAGGACCAGTGAACCTCATATTTTGGGCCATGTTGGCATCTTTTATCATGCAGAATAAAATAAAGACAGACAAGCCTGTCCAGTTGCTTGTAAACTGAAAGCCACTGTTGCTTGTTTCTATATGTATTTTTTGAATTGCAGGGTGTAAAATGTACGCCTTCTGTGGAGCTTTATTCGGAATCACTTCAATGCTCAACCTTCTGGCTATCACTGTTGACCGCTACATTGTCATCACAAAGCCTCTTCAGGCCAAACGATGGACCTCTAAGAAACGCACATCACTAATCATCACCTTGGTCTGGCTATACTCACTAGCCTGGAGCCTTGCACCACTTTTGGGGTGGAGTAAGTGACTAATTCTCTCATCTCCTCACTCATTCAATGCAACAACTTTTATGGGTTTTTTTTAAAACTCCACACTCTGTCTCCTTATTTGTCATTTTTCGGAAGGTTCGTATATACTGGAAGGCCTGATGACATCATGCACATGGGACTATGTGACATCAACTCCGGCCAATAAAAGTTACACGTTGTTGTTGTGCTCATTCGTTTTCTTCATCCCGCTGGCCATTATATCCTACTGCTACGTGTGCATGTTCTTTGCAATCCGCCATACAAGCAGGTGAGACAGTACACATAAAGGAATATGTCACACTTGACTATGGTATGTGGTGTTTAAGTTCATTACACAACACAGTTTACATTATGCAATTTAAAGCCGTGTACTAATAATTGCATACATGTAACTTGAAATGAGCTTGTTTGTCATTTTGTGTCGTTTCCAAAGTCTAGGTCTGGTGGCCACCCAGGCCACCGCTGCTTGTGTTATTTAACAAAAAAAAAAAAAAAAAAATCAAATT
>OMMV01175631.1:0-22884 GCA_900302635.1 Chatrabus melanurus | reverse complement strand
GGGCATGCTCAGAAACTTGATTGAGAACACGTCTGTTTTGTTTCTGAATATATACCGTATTTTCCAGACTATAAGTCGCACCAGCGTATAAGTCGCAGGACTTCCAAAACTAGTAAAAACGTGACTTATAGTCCGGAAAATATGGTAGTTGTTAATAACATTGGGGAAAAAAAACATGCTGGGTAGGTGTGCCGTTTGATGGTCATTTGGCATTGCTATGCTTCATATGCTAGTGTTAGCATCATGGATCTGAAGAAAAACATTCAATTGTGGCTGAAAGTTACTCCCCCCCAAACCAAAACAAACAAACAAACAAACAACAAACTCCCCATTGCTCGTAAACATAGGCCACCAGAGATCCCTTTCATAAGAACACAAGTTAAAATTGAGTCATATTTCTCACGAAAGCTTTGCTGGATACCTGCTGGACGGGCACGACAACACTCACACAGCTCTACTGTGTCAGATGTCAGTACTAACATTAATTACAGTTACAATGTTTTTACCTGGTTTGCCTAAATGAGTCAGTGTGAAGACTAACGTTTTATCATCGTTTTATCGGATGTGTTTTTGCAAGTTGGAAGTCAGAAATTCCGAGCTCCCAGATTCCAATCGAATGCAGCATGAACTTCAAACCTTGCACATGCACTTCCTCCTTCATGTCATCTGTTAGAGCTCACAGGTCAGACTCACTATATTTGCCATGAAATTCCCCCAAAATATTTTTTTACCAGCAATAAATTTTGCAGTAATTTTGTGACAAACCACAGACATAAAAGTGCTTTTATAACAACTACATTTCAACATGAAGTGAATTTTGTCAATTTTATGGAGAACTGAAAGGGACTACATTTTTAAATTAATGAACATCATGACAAAATTATTGATATTTCTTATTTATTTGAGGCTTACAGTTGCAGGTTTGGGAGGTTTAGGTAAAAATGTACTCTGGTATATTCACTAATTTCCAGTTAAAAATACATTCCATAACCTAACACGAGTGTCACAATGTGAAAGAAATATAATATGATTGTTTCTTTTGGATGATCTCACAGCCAAGTGAACATAAAGGGAAAAATACCTATAAGATTATATTTAGTGTAATGTATTCTGTTAGCGAGAAGAACGAGGGATGATAAGTTCAGAGAAGGAAATCATTTTAACTGCAGTAATGTTCTCTTAATGAAACACAAAATAATGGAATTTGTAACCAGTCAAAGCACTTTTTTCCCCCACTACAGTTCACTGTCGCTGAACAGCAGCTTTATCACATTTATTACTTATAATTCTTTGTATGACCAATAAGTATTTATATCAGTTTAGCCAGTTGAATCAATACAAACATTTTCATTCCAGTTACAGAAATAACTTATTTTGTCTGTCAGCATGGCAGTGGTAAAAGACGTGACCACTTTCTCTCTGCTACGATTTCCTTATGGAGTGTCAGGCAGCTTTTACAAACAGTAATTTAACAATGGTTTTATGCTTTTTCTGTTGTCCATAGGGTCATCAAACGCTGCACGCGCTAAAGATAAAAAGATTAACTCATGCAGAAGTAACTTTCATTTTGCTTTTCCACAACAGGAACATGAGTTGTTATATTCACATAGAGAAATAATCGTAATTTTGACCCTCTGTATCGGTTATCTGACTATAGATCGTTTCTCTTGAACGCAATAGTTGTTTTTTGTCTATATCCTGATTACCTCATGATGTTCCTAATAATATATTCTGTTAATCCCCAAGCCTAAAATGTTAGCACAATAACACTTTTGAGTATTTGTGACAACACAAATATTAGTTAAAGTTGCAGCTGTTCCAGTTTGCCTCCCATCAAAGATATTCCATTTAAAACATGTTTCATTTGAAAACCTACTAAAGCGATAATCGGAATCTTTAATGGCCTGGGTGCTGTGCCTCGCTCATCCCGCCACGCTGACAGCTTCAAGTTAAGCCCCCCCCGCAGCTGCAATCAAATAACAATCGGACAGCAGGAAAGTCGAACAAAACGATCTCCTGATGTTCACACGAATAGTCGTGATTGCACCGCTGAGATCTTGTTCAGAGAGAGAACCAACTGATCCATTCATCCAGGCGGCTCGGCTGCAGAGACAAACATCATCACAAATCTTCCACAAAGGCGACATGTTGAGGGGTCGCGTTCTCCCCGCGTTCATTTCAAGGAACCTGAAGCTGCAGCTTTGCACACATTTACTGAGCTGCACACAAACGCAAGAAACTCTTCATCCCACTCCTACAAGTTCCACAAATTTTTATACTAATCATCTTTTTTTAAATTATACCTAACAAATAAAAGAAAGTTATTTGGGGACAGCAGAAAAAAAAAACCAACAAAACTATTCTGCAATGTTTTGTACGATCGCTTACTGTTCCATTGCAACGTTGGCATTCATGTTTACCGTAAAAAACACAAAAAAACAACAGCTACTGTAACATGCACTAAATATGCTGACTTTGTTTTTTAAACCACAATATCAACTAATGATATTGTGAAAAATATTTTTAATCTGTCTTATACAGTAGTTCCTGTGATCAAAGTTCATGTCATCAAAACTCCGCGATTCTACAAATCCTACAATTTAAATGTCCATTTGTGTAAAAACCTTTCCTTCAACAGAAGCAGGTCTATTTAAAAACCTATATTATTATTATTATTATTGTTGTTGTTGTTTGATAGCCGGTAGATTTGTGGAGTCCTGTTTCTACCTTTGGTTAAGAAAAATAAATCAGTTTTGTTTATGTGTCTTTAATGATTTTTTTTTTGCTGCAAATTGTTACAAGAACAAATGCAAACATTCATTCACTCATTTTCTGAATCTGCTTATTCCAATTAAAGTGCCTGTAAAGCAAATTCAGAGATTTGCTTCAAAACACATTATACACCTTAGAAATGCTTTGCTGATCACATGTTAAAATGTGTTCAACCATGTGCATTTTTTAAATTTGGCGTTTAACTGGATTTCTATGTTTCACCACAGATTTTTTTTATTTTGGGCGGTGGCTTAAACCAAACTGCATTATGCACTGCGGTTTCATTTGTATACGCCTATATGAATCTCTGCTCCGGAGCAGTAGGTGGCGGTAATGCACCTTTTACGCTCGTTGCCAACCGCTGTTAACAAGAAGAAGAAGCAGCAGAATCTCTGGTCATCCCGCTCAAACTTTGAGTCTTGTTAGACAACAGTTGAACAAATCCCACTGTTTGCTTTATTTCTTTTGTTTCCTTTCAAATGGTGTATTGTTGTCTACTATGAACTTGCCCCCCACAGCCTCCCCCTCCCCACATGGTTGGGTGTGGTTTCAGTGCCTTCATTTTTGCACTATTTTGAAAACTGATTTTATCTACTTAGCCATATTTTTAATCATTAAAATTCGACTAGGTGGTTAATAACACTTTTTTTCTGCGGTTTGACAAATTCAAAACACAGATTGGATTTCACTTTACAGGCACTTTAAGGGTCAAGGGTCTGGCCGGGGTACATCCTGGACAGGCCGCCATTCTATCGCAGGGCTGCATGTAGACAGACAAACACATTCAAATGCAAACATTTTGAGATAATAGTTTGCACACTAGAAATTGTTGTAAATCACTTTTTCCATCCCTGTCTTATTTTTAAAAGTCTACCAGAGTTTATTGCAAACAGAGACAAAAAAAATATGCAGCATTTTTGCAAGAAAACTGCCTTTTGTTGCAATAATCACAAAAGGTCTCGGTGAGATTCCGCGAGGCGTGCAGACGACTTTTCAGATCTCCTTTTGTTGGCGCGATAACTCTTCAAGAACCTTCTCCTGCAGCCTTTGCTCACTAACGAGTCGCTTTACTGACAAGGACATTTTCTGCCAGCTTAGCGCCGTAATCAGCGGAGGAAGAAACAAACATCGTTCTGCTCTGCGTCATGCATTCCAGCTGGGTCAGATTAAGGTCACATGATGAGGGAATAAGAATTTTTTTTTTAAAAAGAGAGAGGATTGTTGTCCTTTTTTTTCAGCGGATGGTGAACCATATGTTCAGTCGTGAGACAGAACAAAACGAGTGACTTGAACAAAAGCCCAGAAACACACCAACATGAAGGAAAGCAGGGTGGAAAATGTGCACGCGGCTCACGCATGGAAGCGCTCCAACACGTCGAGCGTAAAGACAAGGCGTGTCTGACTGAACCCTTCATTATAACCGTAACGCCGTCCAATGATTCATTTTAGAGGAGACGGAAAAAGAAAACTCTCGAGGCTGCCGATACAGCTGTGAACCCGTTAAATCTCTTTTTCTCGCCGTGGCTCTTCCTGCGCTGATCACCCAACGGAAAATGTTGTCGAGTTCTATTTTTAGATCAAACCGCATCATCAAAACGTCGGCTGATTGAACACATCAGACTTGAGTCAAATACATATTTCAAATATTTTATGGCTTTTCAAGCACTTTGTGTTTGAATCATGTGGAGGCAAAATGTATTTCAAAAATAAAAGCACTTTATTCGAAGTAGAAATCGACATTATCGTTCGTTTGAATCGTTGAATCAATCTGGGCGTGTCGTCGTAGTTGGGTTCACCCCTTTAATATTGTAACTGACCGAGCCGTCTTTTAGTGAAATATCTGACTTTTGCAGTGTTTGCTAAAAAACCTTGAATTTTCCTTCAGTGTTCTCTGGAAGGTCAGTGTGCTCATCAATCCTTGTTCTCAGAGGTGCTACGGAGCAAAACATGATGGATGCAAAGCGTGGGCGCAACTACCATGAGGTCATGAATTATCTGCTGCTACTAAAAGTAGGCGGAGCCTACACAGCGGATCTGTAGGTCATTAAATTTCAAACACTATCATTTAAGACAGCATTTGAAAACTCACCAAATATTTAATAATTGTTTATTAAAACATTTGGATGCAGTAGTTGAAGTATGTCAAATATTTTAAATACTATATTTCTTCATTTAAAGAAAGTACATTAAATATTTCACATTAAACTAATTTGTTTGACCCCATTTATTTCAAAATGTTTCAAATATGGGCTAAGGTGCAGTCAGTTATAAGTTCCAGGTTCTGCCTCTGAACATTGGAAATCATTCTAATGCCAATCATGCAGGCTTGCAACGCCAAAACCTTCGACAGCGATCCGATTAAATAATAATCATTTCCCCATCAAAGAGGGGGAAAAAAAAAATCACCACAATTGAAGCGCAGAAAGAAGTGCAGACAAACATAAAAAAAATGATAATACTTCTCTTAAGTGAACGAAAAGTTCCAACTCTTCTCTGTTCATGATGAGTTTGTTTGGCTCCCAGCGTTACGTTAGCGACTGGCTGAACTTAATGACACGAGCCATTTGGCTCGTTGCACATTCGCGCACTGCTGTAGCGCTTTAGAGTCAAAGAACTAAAACAGATCTGAGAGCGGGACGTTGTGATGAAACACAAAGAAAATTAATTTCAAAGACCTTTTTTTTCCCCCCCACCACTTTTACTCACATGGTGGTTCACTGCGCCAAACACGGAGTGATTTATTCACGCAAACTCATTTTACATGACCTTAATACTTTTATGATAACGGTTAGCCTAGGGTTAGCCTATCCCCTGAAGATCGTTTGAGATCCTCTCAAATGAGCTGATCTGAGACGTCAGAATAAACGATGAAGAGAAATGTGCTTCTCATTCCTTCAAGAAGCTGCAACATGCAGAAATGCTAAAACACGACGAACACATCTTTTTCGGTAAATGGATCCAAAAGAGCCGACTCTGTAAAATAAACTATTTAGCTTATCGCTACTGTGCCGCACAAAGGACCGCGAAAAGAAACAATTTCAGGAAATTTTGATATTTATTTAAAGGTCTGACTGTTATCTTGAGCTAATCTCACACCTGGATGAGTTTATGGCGGTAATGATGAGTAATGGGCCGCAGCTCGACTGATTTACCAAAACTGCTCTCTCCTGGCTGCGTTCGGCGCCGAGTCCTCCTGATTAGACATGCAACTCCACAAAAGTCGGGAAAAATCACATGTACTTTCCAGAGCTTGGTTTGGGACCGCCCGGGGGCAGGCCTGGTGCATCTCGGCTTAACTCTGGGCGAACGTGGCGAACACACCGGGAAAACTCATCCACACGTATTGATACCTCTGGTTAACTCTTCCTGTGCTCAGTGAGTCAGTCTGCAGCCATTCAGAGCAGCATGCAGAGCCAACCCCCCCCACTCACGAACCATGCAGAGTCGCCACTCTGGAGAACCTGGTTATACTATTTTTCCCACTGATTCATGAACATGTGGACACTTTCTTCCGTCCAAAGCTATGGGGACATCCTGAGTGACCACTGTTCAAACTGAAAGTGAGTCACAATTTGTCTGCAGGATTCAGAGCTTTCAGCAGGCGGTTCATTTGTGTCTGCGTGACAAACAGTCACATTTTGGGACCCCTGTCCGTGACAGCGGTGCCGGCGTCCTGTCTTAAAGGTTTTAACGAATAAGACTCATGGGCACGGTGGGCGTCAGATCAGACACAGAGTTTGAAATCGTTCTGTCAAAGTTCTAGAAATTCAATTCCATAGGATTTATTCAGTCCCTGCATTATTGTTTTTTAAAAAACATTATGCCGAATACATCAAGAAGATTCAGCGGTTAAAACAAAGAATGAGTACTGAGGCAAAGGAACAATCTCCTGAGATCTCAGTAAGAACGACAGCAGTGGATGATGGGGGGGGGCAGAGGGAGAGCGAGCGAGTTTGCCTCCAGCCTCAGTACAGCGGAGGATCAAAGGTTTGTGCTCTGCATCTCAATGGACATCCGGTCACCAATACTGATGAGCCCGGCCGTGCGACGCTCCATTCACACGCTTTATATCTGATGGTGCGAATCAATGGAGAGTTCGCCGACAGTTTCTGTGCACGCCGCGTCTCCTCAAGTGTTCAGGCTCGTGTCAGCGCAACGCTGCTGTCTGTTGGAAATTATAAGGTAACGTTTGGTAACCGGACAAAAAAGATCACGGAACATGAACATTTTCATTAAAAGGAACAACAGAAAATACTTTTTATGTGAATGCAATTAACGATTGATTACTGTATAATCAATCATTTTTCATGGTTAATTGTTTTACCTGAAACCCCGCCCCCTGGCTACATATTGTTGTATATTTCCTCCAGCTGAACGTCACGTCGATGTTTGTTTGACCAGCAGCCCAAAAGTCAAAGTAATCAATTTTCAGCGGCATGAAAAGGAAAAATTAATATTTTCGTAGGTTAATTAACATAGTTCTTATGAAAATCACTGGTCATTTTCTGCCAACAGATAGTTTTCACAATAATTCTTTAAGTATGCACATATTTACCTTTTTTTTTTAAACTTTCAGTCGATCAGTTTTTAACTTTTCTACTCGAGGATGTCCAGGACGCCAAAACAATTCTTTCTTAAAATCTGATGCACTGATATGTTTTTGTTAAAATTAAGAACCGACATCCCACTCTGAATCATTTGTACTTCAACCCATCTGCCACAAGGGGGTGCTGCAGATCCATAAAGCACAATAGTTACACTTTTCAAATCATCTAGAAGTCTTCATCTGTAGTAATCAACTATACAAAAGTGTGTATCCTTTACACAGATATAATACCAGAGTAATAAATATTTGGAGTAACCTATAAATAAAAGGACCACAAAGTAGAAAAAGAAAAAAAAATCTATTATTTTCTCCTTTTTCTTCTTCTTTTGTATTGCTGATATTCTGTATGATCTTGTGAATTGCATTGGACAGACAAAAATAAACCTTGGGCTTCAGCCTATTCCTTTTGTCGTCATTGATCGTATTAATTTTACTGTATGAAAAGAATTGCTCTAGAAATGTGCGATTTATGATATTATTTACAAAAGTTGATATGTTTTGTATCTTATAATGTATGACCATAATAAACTAACTAACAAACCAAAGGAGCATTGTTTCTTTGTTTGATGACATATTTTTTCTCGTGAATTTTTTTATTCCTTTGTTTGAAATAAATAAATTCATTCATTCATTCAACCTTTTGATTAACGCCTCACTGTCAAACCTTCTGTTGCGAATATCTCGGGATGTTAGGTCTTGAAATAAACGTTTTCAATTTAGTTTTTTGAGAATAAGATGAAGTTTTGTCCCATTTTCAAAGATGGTGCGGAATGAAAATACAGCAGCCGTGTTTTCAATGTAGTAAATGACATAAAAACCCGCCGAATAAATTTCTCATCGACCCTCAGAGCTTGATAAACGTATCCTTAGTTTTCTAACAACTGCTTCATTATTCTTTTATTGTTAAAAAAATGTTCATGGTTGAATAGGAAAAGAAAGCGTCATCCCAGTTATGAAGCTTCCCTGTTGAAGTTAAACGGGGTACAACGCTGCACTGTTGAGCTGACAGAGAATTCTTGTGCTATTTTTGTTGGAATTTTTTTGATACCCTCTCTTATGTTTTACAACTCAACAAAGAAACAAGCAAATCCTTTAAAGTTTAACTGGAAAACATCTCCAGTATGAGCTTAGTGGCCCATATGTAAAAATAACAAATGCAGTTCATTATAGTCGGGCGGCGTAGCTCCAAACTTCAGCGACAATTGTTCAGTTTGTAATAAAAACATGAAATTTCTACCATAAGGTTTATTTTCACTATGTTTGGATCATTTTAAAATTTTGACCCCTGTGTAATCCTTCATTGACCTCTCATGGTCCTCACAGGTCAAATCCAACTTGCCTCCACGTCTGAAAATAAACCTTATGGTTCGTACTAACTGTGGTAGAAATTTCAAGCTTGTATCACAAAATGAACAATTGCTTGGTTATGCCGCCTGACTATTAGAATTTAGTTTAATTTTGATGTGATAATCATCTTTAAAAATGTGATTCCAACTTTGGCTGCAAGTAATTATTTTCATCATTAAATAATCAGCTGATTATTGCTATGATTTATCATTTAGTTACGCTTAGTTATGTCAGGATGGTAAAAAAATCTTGCAAAAATAAAAATAGACATTTTTGTTTTGAAATTTTAAAAATTTAGTGTGCTCATAAATTGAAATTTACAAGTAAAATATACTTGTACAAGTTGTTTATTTTTAGGTAGAATTGTTTTGTTGTTGTTGTGACTTGGAAGTTGTCAGCGGCAAACTTTTCTCTTGCTAGAAAGCAAACAAGAAAAGACATACAGGATTATTTAGGTGCTGCCCAATTTTTTTTTTGAACTGTCAGCACTGTTTGCACACATTTCCAGGTCGCACACCAAAATGAACAAGCAAAAGTGCAAACAAGCACAACACAAAAATGAGAAAATTATTTTCTGCACCCATATTTTAATTCCCAAACTCTATATGAACACACTAAATAAAGCAAATTTTGCTTGGTTTGGTTTTTCTATCATCATAACACAACAAACAAACAAAAAAACTAAAACAAATTGGGTAATTTTTCTGTTGTGTGTTTGGCCAGGATTCGAGAAACTTCATTTACTGATTCTGTGATTCTGGTTTATGCCCATCGTGACTTTCATGGATGTGCACCCCGGAAGGTAACGGTTTATGACCGTGACAAACAGGTGTGTGAATCTCTCGCTCTGATGTCATAATGCGCTGGTCTGGCTACGTTTCCAGCTGCGCTACCATGCAACGTGTGCAAAAACAACCGTAAGCAAACTTTAGCACAACCGTGGTGCTTGTGGGAAACCTCCCGCTGATGTTACGGCATGCATGACAACGTTACAAACGCCACAGAAATGCAAGAGATTACCAAAGTGTGTCAAATGTTGTGACAGAAAATAAAGAAATTTTTGAACATGTTGAAAATTGACACCGAATGTGTCCGTGGTGAACAGGGGTGTTTTTCAAGATAAAGACAATGTTTCCAGGATGCATGTCTGTGAAAGTGAGAAGGGGCCTTTATTCATTTCAAAACAAAAATGGGACATTGGCCTGAAGGCCTTGTGTCCCCCGTCGCACGGTGGCCGTGCACTGAATGTATGGAAAGTTATTGCGAATACCATAAGTAGTACTGTCATTTTTGTTTTTTGCTCTGTGACCTTGGAAAGTAGGTCAAGGTCACTCATCATTGAACTCATCTAAGACCTGCATGGGATGCATATGTGGTTCAAATTTGGTGGCCGTGCACTCAGTCTATCAAAAGTTATTGCGAGTACTGCGTTTCACCTGGATGCAAACACGCATGCACGCAGACACGCATGGACGCAGACACGCATGGACGGACAGCGTTTCTATGTTCCCCCACCGGGGACGACGGGGGACAAAAATCCATTGGCCATCAAGGACAGGGATCCTACATCGGCTCTTTTTAAACTGGTGCTTAAACCAGGTCAGAAGAGGTTTACGATACAGTTTAAATCCGGTCAAATGTTTATCTAACATGAAACAGAAAAGGAGCAAATCCTGATGTCATAGAAGCTTTGAGTGATTAATCGACTAATCGTCTCATCTGCATTCGTAACATAAAGATTTGAGCGTCGCATCTCATTAGTCGACTTTGTGTCGCAGATGTTCTAAATCCGCTGATGAAACACTCGTGACCTCCGGTGGGATTGTGTTCCTTTTAACATGAGAGCCTATTAATCGCGTGCAATTACGCTTTGCAAGCGCCGGCGTCTGTCAGAAGCATCTCTCTCTTTCTTCCCACATGGACAGAAATGCCATGGCGGTAAAGGTTGACTGCGACATTCAATATTTATTGCACAGTAGAGCTTGTACAGTCCAATTTAGCCATCACAGGTCTTTAAAAAAATAACCAGTCTGCTTCACACCCCGTCTGAAGGGCAACAGATTCCTGTTCAAACAGCTTGCATACAGGAACATAATGGATACAAATTTTTAAAAAAAGAAAGAAAGAAAAAAATGTAAACCAGCTCGTTTGATGCCTTTGTGTTTAAAAGTGTGCTGTTGTGGAACGTTGGGGGAATCATCCGTACTTCCCGCGGTGCATTCAAGATCTTTAGTGCAAATTTGGAAAAACAAAACTACAGAAACTAAAAAAAAAAAACAATAAAAAAACAAAACTAAGGGAATTATAAGGCAACAACTATAAATATATCAAAAATAGTCATTAGAGAACTATCTCTGTTACAAAAAAGGTACAAAAGTTTTGTCTTGCACCAGTGAGACGGACATGTTTTTCAGTTCCTCCACTGATTTCACAGCTTTGTAGCCCAGCTGGTGCAGCGCGTTCTGACACACCGTCTGGGTATATTCAACCATATCAAAAGACAGTTTCAAACGCCAGCTCTCCGCGTTAGCCGCCGAGTCCCTCACCGTGCCGAACTTGTGTTTGGCCGAGGGCTCGTTGCTGCCCCTAGTGTTTGCTTGTATCCAGTCCTCCACGTTTTTATCCATGAGCAGCCCCAGATAGTCATAGATCTCCTTTGTCTTAAGAAGCGGGTTTCTCGCCAAATCCTCATAGCGGACCAGCATGTATTTCCCTTTCAGCCAGTAGGGGTGACTGAGACCGGTTGAAACAGAGCTGAGGAAGTCTTCGCAGACTATTGTGAGCTGACTCAAGTCTAAATTATAGGGCCGCCGCCCTGTGGCCCTCCAAATACGCCACAGTCGATATGTATCTCTAAATGTCTCAATTCGTGACGACAGGATACCACGCGGGTCCCTGACGAGTTGAATCACTTTGATGTTTAGCCGTGGGTCTTCCACCAAGGCCCGCAGATCCCCAATCTCCGGCACCCTGACAATCTTAATCGCCACGTGTCGCTTCTCACGGCACGCTTCCATGGCTAAGGTCATATTCAGCGTTGTACACTTCTTGACACAGTCCCCTTCTTCGACATTGACATCGGCAGGGCCAAAAGCGTCACAGACAGGCTGCTGGCACAACGCTCGACTGGCGCCGCGGCGGAACAGCTTATCCGTGGTGTGGTTGGTAGGCGTCGGCTTAATGTAGCTCTCAAGGAAATAGAGGTCGCATCCATAGAGGCTTCGCAGGAGGTCCCGACTGGCTCCCAGCATCACGCGCCGGTCTGCGGCGTTGCGGCTGTGTGACAGGCGTGGAATCAGGGTGGTCTGAACGTGGTAGAGAGGCTCGAACAGGTAGAACACCTCCTGGTGCTGGTTCAGCAGCTGGCCAACAAACGAGGAGCCGCTACGGGTGGTGGCCAGGACCAAGATGTGGGTCTTGCGGGTGGCATTGAGGGAAAAGTACGGGTAGTCATCGCAGCCTGCTGCCCCCCGCTCAAAGGGAGGTTCCGTCTCCTGGCCGCCCAGGCCGCAGTTGTGGGGGTTGGGCAGCGGGCACAGCTGGAAAGGCTTGGAGGTGAGTGTCCGGATGGCTGTGTACTGGATGGCGATGGAGGCCAAGGCCAGCAGAATCACTGCCTTCCAGGAACACTGCATGGCTGAAGCGCTTCATTTAGACGCAGCGGTCCATGCCGGGTCCTCCCTGCGAACACAGAATGATTTGCCTTTTTATTTTGGTTTTTCTTATATCTGCCTGCATGCGTTCACCCAAACCAAACACTGCAGCGTGGATTAATTACTGCCCTAAAGTGACAGCGGATATTACACCTTTCATATCGTACTGATGCGCTGTAAAAACAGAAAACAACAGCACAATGAAAATTTCATTACAATGTTTAAATTAGTGTGTGTTGTGACATTAGCGCCAAGAATGAGTCATTAGTGGGTTGACAATCGGCATTATGCACTCGGCGTTTTATTATGTTTTATTCTGCCACGAGCACGCTACATTTATTTTCACTTACATTAGCAGCAGAGGCGAATATTTTTTTTTCATCTACTGAGCAAAAAACACGCCTCAGTGAGACGACAGACTAAAGCATGTGACTGAATGACGTTGGCTCCCATCCGTGAAACAAAACAGGCATATCAACAAACAAACAAACAAACAAGCTCTTCATAAGCACTAAAGACGAGCCTCTAAAAGAGCTCGCACTAACATTCTGGCCTCATGATCCAATTCAGAGGATTTATTTGTTTTACATACAACTTTCCCAATGGCTGTACTGTTGAAAAAAAAAGAGCAATAAAATGATAAAACCCCTCATAATAGCCGCCTACTCATTCACAAAAATACATCAACTCCTGAGTCCAAATAACAAAACAACAGTCTGCCTGCATTATAACCTCGTACCTATTTTTAGAACAGAGCAAATAAACAACACAATAACTAGAGGTTAGTCAAAGAGTGGATACCTCAGACATCACTGCTGTCAATAAGATGTGAAAAGAAGGAAGTTCTTCTGAGATCCCACCAGTGGGTTCAGATAGAAGTTAAATTTAAAAAAAACAACCAATAGGTGGCGTATGACTCCAATTTGTGGCATCCTATCTTCCGCCTGGCTCAACATCATCGTTACAGCTCGGCATATTGTCAAGATATTTGATTGAAGTTGTCACTATTCTCCACAAATATGACACGGCCAATCCCCAAAAGGTACGTCTGATATGGAATTCAAATGTTAAGCCCCTGTCACACTGGGATGCGAGTGGTGGCGAGGGACTCTCCAAAATGTCTGGAAACGTCCGTGGGGGGCTTCCACGCGCGAGTCGCAGGGCCTCGTGTCGCTGGAATTTTGAACATGTCCAAAAAAATTTGCATGACAAATTTACTCTCAAAATAGTCAGAAAGCGGGTGTCGCGAACCCGTGTCGAACCCTTCGCAATTTAGTTGCCGTGAGTCGGAAAGTGCGAGAAATGCGAGACAACTCTGTGAGGGGTTAGGCGACCCATGAAACTAAATTGTGACTGATTGGAGGCAAAAATGAGAATCTGACATGCCGGGCATGACATTCGCGTGACGTGTGTGTGAACCCCCGGCGAAATTTGGGCCAATAATCGCCTGGAGGTCACGCGAATGCCGTGTGCCATCGTGCGAGATTCACAAGTGCTGTGGATTTGCAATGTTGTTGAGTGAGTGTCGCGTGACATTCCCGTGACGTGTGTGCGAATTTTGGGCCAAATTTCACCGGGCGTTCGCGCGGCATACGCAAATGTGTCGTAACGACCAATTAAGTGTGATTGCAAGTGCAAACTTGTCGCTATTCGCCTATTTTCTCGTAGTTTTGTGTCTCCAGCTGGTTGCGAGCTGTTTCAGCCCAGTGAGATCCCACTGAGAGGTGTGCGGCAGACGGTAAACTGGATGTTCTGTTATCTTCAATGCAAGAGAACGATGGAAAATGACATCCATACGCCACGATACTATGTGGGGCTCAAAAGTTAAAAATTTTCAATTTTTTTCTGCTTGCTGTAACAACCAGGACAAACCGGATCATGGACTATGCCCAGTATATTATTGGTGCTTTCCAGGTTCACCTGCAGATTCAAGAACGACTATTGGAAAATAGACTTTCCTGTAGGGCTTTAGCTTCATTTTGAGAGTCATTGACTTTCTTCTGCTTCACACTATGGAACCACGGAGGCACCAATGGGCCTCAGACCCTTTATAGACCTTACGTCTTCCTCGTTAGAGAAAGGACGTCTAAGAAGAGCCTAACTGTTGACAGACACAGAGTTTTGTGACAGTTTGTCGTCCATCAACTCAAGACTTTTCTGTTCTCAGCTGCCTCCAATCAGTGATGGTGGTCATGTTTTAATCCATCCATTTTCTGAACCTGCTTATTCCAGTTAAGGGTCACGGGGGGGCTGGAGCCTATATCGGAGGGCTGACACATACAGACACATTCACACATACGGTCAATTTAGAGTCACCAGTTCACTCAACCTGCATGTCTTTGGAAGTGGGAGGAAGCCGGAGCACCCGGAGGGAAGCCACGCAAACACGGGGAGAACATGCAAACTCCACACAGAAAGGACCAGGTCGGAATCGAACCTGGAACCTTCTGGCTGTGAGGCAACAGTGCTAACCACTAAACCACCGTGTCGCCTTGCATTAAAGGCTAAATAAAAACGAAGCACAAACAAATATCGTCCCTTTACCTTTAAAACTGAACCATTTTGAGTGAATTATCCCATCATGTTGATCAATTCATCATCCATTGATTCAGCATTAGGCTGTCAAATTTACAAAGTAATTAGGTTTTTAATCTGAAAAGGTCTGCTGCTTTCTCTTATACACTACTATCTTTAAATAAATTGTTTCTTCTTTTGAAAATTAATTGGAAAAAATGAAAAAAAAATCTTCGTAGAGAAATGCTGGGTGCACTTTATATTATCTGCTTCATTTGCTGTTAAACTGAAATCCAAAAAACTGGCCACGTTGATTGCAAATGACAGTGAGACCAAAGTTAGGTGAACCTCACTCCAGTTCTGACGCGCTTTTCTCTGCGAAGATTTAATCACAAAGAAAAGCGCATGTGACAGGAACCTGACTGCAGATTTTAGTTTGATTTGGGAACACAGTTATCACGGTTTTTGTGCTGCACTGGGGTGCAAAGTGGGAACGTTGCGGTCAAAGAAGGAGTCGTCGTTCCTGCTTTTCCTTTGGGTGTAACGGCCATAAAGAGGATTGTAACAGCGAATGCAGGACCCGAGTTTGAATTCGCCAGTAAATAAAACAATGCTGCAGCTCTTCAAGAAGCAGCAGATTTTTCTATGAACACAGAGAATGACGACAGCTGCAGAAAAACACTGTCGCATTTCCTCAAAACAATTATTCATCAGTAATACAGATTTATTAAATAGCTGAATTATGTAATTATAATTCATTAAAGAGGGGAAAAAGAAATGCATTAACACCACATACTCAGTATTAAGGACTCAGTTTGGATCGGGACGTCACGACTGTGGAGCTGCCTGTATTGTGCTTTAAGTGCAAAAAAAAGAAGAAGATAAATAACCATTAAAAAGCAAATAGACGCTCAACACAGGAGATGATATAATCCACGTCATTAGCTGCATGACAGCAATGAATCGTATTCGAATCTACATCGTGATTTTAAAGAGTTTGATTTTCAAATTGCAAGAGTCGACATTTTAATGAGGCTTTCGTCTGAATCACGAACAGCGTTTCAACAACTCGTAAGCGCCATTGTTCCGCAACACCGCCACGACTTGAGGTGTTCCTACTCGGCAAAAGATGTTTGATTGAGAAGAACCAACACTCTGATGGTTCCAAAAAAAAAAAAAAAAAAATGCGGTAGATATTTTGAAAGTTTAACAGGAAGATATCAGCATAAATGAACTTTGTCATCAAGTGGAGACTGTTTGCTTTAGAACGAGCTGAGCGTGAGGGCAGGCTATACCCATGAACTACCTGGACTATGGCGGCCCACCGTGGTCTGATTTGTCCCACCATCGTTTCATAATGAGCCGAAAATAAATAAATTTACACTTTTACTAATAACATACAAGATCTCTGACGCACACACTTGAAATCCCATTCAAAGCACCAACACATTTGAGAACATAACATCGTTTGAAGTAACGGTTAAAAAAAACTGCTACAGTGTCCACTTGTATAAATACTCTTTTACAAGTAAAAGTCTTGCATTAACAATATTACAAAAGCAAAAGGACAAAAAAATATTAGTATCAAAATACCCTTAAAGCACTAAAAATATAAGTATTCTTTATGCTGAATAGCCTATATCAGGAAAATATACATTACTGGGTTATAAATATTGATACATTAATGTGTTCATCACTTGAATGTTGCAGCTGGTAGATGTGGAGCTAATTTTTGTTTATTTTAATTTTATATATGACTTTACATATTGCTTGGGACCTTGTGACTTTTCCCCTGTGGAGCAAAAAAACTACTGATATAATATATATCTATATTTTTAATTGATTATACTTTGCATTGTTAATCTGACTCTACAAAGTAACTAGTAACTAAAGCTGTAAGATAAATGTAGTGGAGTATAAAGTACAATATTTGCCTCTGAGTGAAGTAGGAGTAAAAAAAAAAAAATCCATACCCTTTTTCAAATTTGTACTTAAGTACAGTACTTGTTTCTTCCACCACAGTTTTGAGCTAAAAGCTTAAATTTTGGTACTATAAATTTGTACAGTCAATAATGATGTGCCTTCCTCATCTATGGAAACAGATTTCTGTCTAAATAACCAAACAAAACTTCGTAAATATCAAACAAAAATAACAACTTGAGAGAGAATAAACCTAAAAGTCATCTCAATAGTAACAATTATAACTTAGAAATTATTTGTGTAATTGTATAAAACATTGGCCTTAATTTTAGTTTTTGGTTTGCAGTTCCCTCTGCTTCTTTCTGATCAGATTTGCGGTTTCAGTGTTGCCTCTTTGGTTTGCATTGCCTGATTTTTCTTTATTTGCCGTTCTGACACAAACCTGCTGTGTGGGCAGGTTTCTTTCAGGAATGCGTTTGGCTAATGAGTGTTTGTTGTTCACTGGAGCAAACGCAGCTTCACCGGTGTCTCGAAGTCTTGTTGTAGAGTTCCCACAGACTGGGAGTGAGTATCATTTCGGTTTTGGTGGACACGGACACCCCAAAAAAAGCGGCACGACGCATTTACTGAAAGATTGTTGCAAGTACTGATGGTAAAAATGGAACGTTGGAGAGAAAGAATTAAATGGAACTATGATTGAGAAAAAAAATTGGAAGTTGTGGAACATTCAAAATATCTCGCCACAGTGACATCTAGCGGCCAAATCCATGTTTTATTGACAAATAATAAGTGAAGTAAAAACGTTTTCTTATATTTGGTGTGTAATTCAACATTTACTATGTATATCTATGTGTGAATGTGTTTTCTACATCGTATATCTTGTATATTAGTTGGTATGAAGAGGGATTTCATTTTGAGTGCGTGTGTGTGTTTGATTTATGTGGCCGTAAAAGTACATAAAATACATAAAACATAAAGAAACAAAACTCATTTTCATTGTTGTCCTCAGGGGGGAAAACAGCAAAAGGTACAAAAAATTACAACATTAATCCCAATAATAAATCAAATAGTTTAGTGGCCAGCAACAACACTGCTACAAAAATGTAACAAAATAATGCCAGTAACATGTTTGTAATTGTATTTTATTGTGATTTGTTGGGAGTACTTGTTTAAATGAGTTATTCATTTGTGTTAATTGTTTTATTAGGAAAAAAAATCAGCTTGAACTGAGATAAGATTCTTCTCTTAAAAGCTACAAGATTAAGTGTTGATCGTAAATATTGTCTGTGCTGTACTCGATGTTTTATCGTTGGGTTAGAAGTAACATCGATGTGTATGCGACACAAACTTAGCAGCACGTTAGCTAACGTTAACGAGGTAAAAGCCAATTTACACAGCAAAGCTTAGCTTTAAGTAGTGCAGCACGCACAGCGCACATCGTCAACACTTACACTTCATTCATCTTGCAGGAATCTTGTAGAAATGCCCAGCGCCGCTGTTACGCACCTTATTGCAACGTATAGTTACATTTTAAACTTAGCAAACAGCGACCTCTAGTGGACCATGTTATGTTTTTAATCCTAAACCTATCCTGTAACCTTAACCAACCACGGCTTTGAACCACAGCCTTCCTTGTCGCAAAGCAGGTGCACTAACCACAGCGGTAAAAGAGATACATTTACGATTAAAGTGCACTTCACCCAAACCAGTGATTCCCAAATTGTGGGCTGCAGCCCCCTGGAGGGCCGTGAAGGTACTGCAGGTGGGTCCACAAGAGGTCATTAAAAATAAATTCAAAAATCTTAAAATATAAACATATCAGAAAATATTTTATAATAATTATAATAAAAGTAAAAAAGCCATGGAATTTATATATATATATATATATATAGTTTCATGAGTTGAACAAAATTGTGATTGAATTTTTGGGTGGGACCCAGACAGTTTTCAGATTTCAAAGTGGGCCCTGGCATTCATAAGTTTGAGAGTCGCTGTCCTAAACGATATTGCGTGTTGGAAACTAAACTTGTGACAGCACACCTGAAATAGGAAGCAGGTGCCTAATGACAAAGAACCAGCTCACAACCAACTTGGCACCCATTTTTATATTTTATGCTTGTAACACTTTTTTTGCTGAAATATGTTTAGGAAATGCTACTATGGGTCGTATTTGTAAAAACAATTGGAGGACTCGTTGCCAGCAGGGGGCGCTCATCGTGACTGTGCGTTTTTATCCTTTCTCAAGTTATTGTTGTTTGATATTCAAGAAGTTTTGCATGATTAATTAGACACAAATCTGATGTTTTTTGCTCCTTTGAACGATTCATAAAAATGCGTCCATGATACGAGGGAGCTAAATCCAGTACGCCATAAGCCGATTAGAAGCTTACGCGGTGTTCTCAGGGACGTCTCTAGCGGCCGTAGAAGTGCTGTTGGATGAAGAATTGGACAAGCGACGATCACGATTTTTCACTGGATTGAGGAAAGCAGACGCAAGTACTTTTTCACCTAATTTTAAGTACTTAAAATATCAAATGACAAGGATCTATTTAGGTGTAACATAAAACAAATAATGAATATTTTCATTCCTTGAAAACATCGCCTCATTGAATAAATCTTTCAACGAATGAAAATATTCTTACATTTGCGCTCATAAACGTTCATTATTTGTATATAAGTGCAGCTTGTCTTGTCAGTGCGCGATGCCAATGTTACCTCAACTGACTTAAAAATCCTGACTGTTGGCGATATTGTGAAATAGCTCTATGATACCATTGGCCTTAGTCAGGGAAGTATCTGTGACCCCGGCAGCCTGACCGCTGAATGCTAAATGGCTATCCTCGCACAGCGACAGGTTTGAACGTTTTACAGTTTTAAAATATCATGGCCATGTTTTTGCAATTCATTCCACAAAATAAGGACACAGTAAGTTTTTTCGGCTTTTCCCTTTTTTTTAGTGGGGTCGCCACAGCAGGTCAGATATGGATCTGCATGTTGATTTGGCACCGTCTTGAACCGGGAACCTTCTGCTTTGGAAGCAAGCTCACGAACCGCTTTTAAAATCCAATAAGTAATCTTTCTATTCTGAGAATTTATACGCTCCTCATGTTAAGAAAAGCACAATGATAGCAAAATACCACCATGGTTCCTGATTGGCAGGGAAGTATAAAAACCATCCTGTAGATAGTTCCAAATGCACCACAATCGCCTCAGTTTACTGTCAGGATCACCATTTTAGCGTCTAATTCATGGAACACGTTTGGACTAATCGCACGTGAAGGTCTTTGTTCAAACAACTGTCAGCCACATCCAAGAACATTTATTTTTGACGTCTTTCTGCCGTCTTTACAAGGCTCACACACACAGGATATTGGCAGAAGTTCAGCAAGTTCTCGCCTTTATGATCCAGTTTTTCTTGTTGTTCTGACATATGCATTAAAAAAATGCACTTGGCCTACTGACATCACCGTGTGATTCACCAATAAATACATAAAACTGTTGTGGCTGGTGAAGGGTCAGAAAGTTAAGAGATTTGTGGGACCACTGCCACCTCACAGTTCATTGCCAACACCTCTGTTTTTGGCAGGTCGGCCAATGGGTTTGATGAATATGTGGACAATTCAAGAATTGCTACAAATCCAATTCTTTCTATTCACATTGTTTATGTTGCTACAGGTGTCAACATGAAGCACGCTGACCGACGTAGCCACATTTTTTACTGGACCTATATGGATAAGGAGCTGGCCTGCCAATACGTAGACCTGGGTTCGAATCCCGCTCATACTACCTGTCTGTGTCCTTGGACAAAACAATCTGTATTGTCTTAGTCCACCCAGCTGTAAATGGGTACCGGCCTTGGCTGGGGAAGTAACCTGTGTTGGACTGGCATCCCGTCCAGGGGGAGTCGCACACTCTCATCCGGTTCACGCTACGGAATCCACAGATAAGCATGGGCACCAATGGGCCTCAGAGCCTATATCAGACTAACTTCTTTCTTCTTCTTCTATATAAAAAAAGGACTTGTCCTTCACCTGTGTGTCAAATGATGACTGAGAACCAATGGCGTGACAGTCACATTATTTAAATGAAAGTTCATTCAATTAAGTTTGAATATAACTCATCAAATTCTCAGTTAATATGAAAAAACAGATAGATAGATAGATCTACCTATTTATCGATCTTGTGCTAAGTGGCCTCCAGCTTGTAATATCACAGTTAATTTGTTATATATTATTTGAGCAGTAGATGTCAGTAGTTTCTAATGAGCTGTTAAATGATGTAGTGAAGCTTTTGGTGAAGCAATTGGCCGGGAGGCTCCACCTGTCAAGGCTTGGCCTTCACTACTTTGTGTTTTTTCCACTGCGTTTTGTTCCTTAATATCAAATATTCACGCCAAATTCCATCTTCCTGGGATCTGGCATCCAGCCGCGGTTTTTGTAAGGATGCAGCTGTATATTTTTCATGTTTAATAGTGTCCCGAAGTTGCCGTCTTTGTTGTAAGAATGCAGAAATAATATAGAATTTGACCATTTTAAACGACAAATTAGCGCTTGTCCAATTTTGACTAGTTTTGTCCCTGAAAATCGGACAAGCATTAATATCGAACGCTGCACTATTTTACCACTGTTACTGTCGTTGTTATTGTCACTGTTTGTTTTTGTGTGTGTGTGTGTGTTACCCCTTAAAAGCAGGGGGAGGGGAGAAAGCATCATGAGGCTGTGGCAGTATTAAAAATTGCATATATTCTAAATAGTATGAGCGAGCTGTGACTCATACGAGGGTGACACATACAGACAAGGGGGAAAACAAATAAATTCAATGAAGACGAATAAATTGCCGAATTCATGTCTCCTCGAACTGTTTACCTTTTTGCAATCAGTTTGAAAACGGTGCACTTCATCATCGCATGATATAAGCGAATACATCTACATTCTTTAGGCATTGAGAGACGAGTGCATGGCGACTGAATTTTTAGACGACTGCTAGACGAATGTGGCCAAGTTTTTGGCCACATTGGGGCGACATATTTTTTGATGATCATTTAACGAGTTAAGACGACTGCTGGGCGTCTTGTTGAAGAATATTAGATGAATATTCCCTAAGCGGCCGTATGCCTGTCGTGTCGTCCTCAATTCGTTAACGACCGCCGCATTTCGACCATGATCCGACCTTGTAGGAAATGAAGCCAACTGGGCGACTAGACCGGGGGTCGATTGAAGACTCCTTGACTCACTCGGCAATCGTCGCAAGCCCAGTGAGATACGGGCTTTAAAGTCATGATGTAAAAGTGGTGGCACACCTCATGCAAGCGAGCTTTGAGGTCTGACGGCAGACAAGTCTCCATAGCTACGCTGTTTTTTATGTCGGACAAAAGAGGCATGGAATGATGCGAGGAAACTGATTCAGCAGTGTTATCATCATCATTGTGATTAATTTTTCATTGTTATTGTCTCGTGTTGCACCTGTGGGAGAAATAACGGGAATAAAGTTCAGTAAAGGAATCGAACCAACGCACACCTGTCCAATCCAGTCCAGCAGAGCAGCGAGCTGTAAAGTTGGGAATTTTGTTGTGCTCTCGTTAAAGCGGGGGCTTTCGGGCCCTTTTTGACAATGTGGACAGAGTGTCAAAGTGTGCCGCTGCCTTCAGGTGCTTTGAAATGAAGCAGAAGCTGTAAATAAGACGCATCCTTTGTCCCAACAACAAAAGGCAACGCGGACAACAAACACATTTAAATCGGAAGATAAGGCAACTTGTGCGTTGGATCTCAGCTGTTGTTTGGATGAAGGAGCCATAATGATGATGATGATGGTTTGCCTTCCTTTGTGAGCTTTTGTGGTTGAGGATTACAAAAAGCGAACGGTGTGCTGCTGCAGTGTGAACAGACTGACACGTTTGTCGACGCAGACATCCTCAGCAGCATCACACCCACAAACAGCGTGCACACGATCACACGTCAGTAATGCAGCACAGCGTGTCAGTTACCTTGCAGCGAGCCGTGGGGTTGTCATGACGTCCGTGATTTTTTTTTTTTTTTTTCACACCCGGTTCCCAGCGTGCGCTTCTTCTCGGGG
>OMMV01175628.1:0-14357 GCA_900302635.1 Chatrabus melanurus | reverse complement strand
ACGCACGTTGCATCATGCAAGCCGCCTGTGAGCCCGCAAAACGCACAGTGTGCGATTTTTGATGGAAGGGGAGGTGGCAAAGGGATTTTTGTGCGTCTGTGTGTTTGTCAGCGAAGACGAGGAGGAGGCTGTTGATACTGGGCTCATTCCAGTGTCGTAGCGCCACCTCCTCTGGTCCGCTTCCCTCCTTGACTGCATGATTGGCTTCAGTATCAGTTCCCATCCGACCTCCTGTCCCCCCCACAAACACACAAGCATGCCCGCAGCCCTCTGCGCTCTGCTGGGCCTTGCTAGCAAAAGGATCATTTTTCAGCACCTGTGCACCGCGGTGCCTGTATGTTTACTTCCTGAAGCTTCTGGCACACCTGGACCTGAGCTCCCCCGCCTACTCTCATCTATGTCGTCTTTTTTTTCTTCTGCCCTGTTTGGTTGCTGTGTCTCACTCTCTTTCTACAGTATGATGAATTAAACTGAATAATATGAGGCCAGTAAGTGTGCACATTCCACAAAGAAAACTAACATTTGTTATTGCTCGAGTCTCCTTAACTCCAGAAATATATTTAAAAAATATACAGTGTTTGCCGTAATTCTCTCTGATGGGGCAGATGACTGCAAATATCAAGAGAAGTGTTCAAACTGTCACACCACTAAAACTGACGTGCATCCTACATTTACAAAATTTTCTTAAAAAGATGTATAATTTCAGCTACAGTTTGCCAGAATGCACACTGGAGACTCAACAGACAAAAAGGTGCACTTTGCACAGTTTCTGGAGTCACAGCCACAGAAGCCTATAATTCCTTCAGAGTTGTCATGGGTGTCTTGGTGGCTTCCCTCACTTGTCTCCTTGCACGGTCATTCAGTTTTTGAGATCTGCATACTCCAGACAGATTTACCATACAGTACCATACTGTTCGTATTTTTTACTGACTGATGGAAATGAAGTCCAACACATAGTCAGTGACTTGTAAATGTTCATGTATCCATCCCCTGACTTGTCTAAAGAAAACTGGCTGCAGCAGTGATGATTTGTGTTGGAAATCATCTTTATATTTAGGCTGTGTCCCAATTCAGGGGCTGCATACTTCTAAGGCTGTGTCCTACGAAGATCTGGCATTCAGAGACAGCAGAGATCGAACCAACCATTCTGAAATGAGACTGTCTAGCCCACGGAGCATTTTGTGATTGCGCCATTAGCTTTTCCCGCCCCTACCCCCTGTCGCCTTGCAACCTTGACAGCTACATGCGACAACCTAGCATAGTGGGAGTAACTCGTAGATTAGTGATCATTTTTCAGTACTTATTTATACTTTACTTATAAACATTACATGTTTACAATTGTATGTGTGGAGCCCGAAAGTGTCCTTTTGGTTTTTTAATTTATTTACAACCATTTTGTCTTAAAAAAAAATGACTCATGGGATTGTTTGGGCCCAAAGGAGACACCTGTTTTATCCTTCATTTTCGGGGGAAGCCTTCGAAATGGCGCCACGTATGATGTATACGGTCAACAAATGCAGCTTTAGAAGGATGCAGCCCCTGAATTGGAACGCGGCCTTAGTTTGTCCGATTACTTATGACCTCTCAAAATGGAGGGACTGTGTGTAAAAATGCCGATAATTATTAAAAGTTTAATGGAATTTTTTTTTTGTTAAACCCTTTGAAATAAAGCTAAAAATCTATAATACGAACACATCTTGTTTCATTTCAACTCCATTGTGTTGTGTACAGAGGCAAAATTACAAAATTTGTGTCACTGTCTAAATACATATGTGACTGATGATAGATAGATAGATAGATAGATAGATAGATGTCACCATTAAGTTTTCTGAAGAGCAGGTTTGAAGAGCTTGGGTGATTGGCTCTGGCCGTTGCTGTCTTGGCAGTGACTGACTGCCTAATTGTCGGCCAACCTCTAAATGGGTAAAGGGGTGCAGCATGAGCAAGACTCGTGTTGCCTGAGCATGACAAATGAATCCCAAACGTTACCAAGAAAAGCTAACAAGCTCGGTAATCTGGGTTCAGGTGACTGACTAATGCATTTTTGTGCATGATGGGCAGTGGCTATAATCATGGGTGGCTTGGGGGCTCACTATGATCGACATATAGCTTCAATTACTAAGCTGTCGATACATGCTAATTAGTACTCATGGTGCTAACATACAAATTAAATAATGCGAAAATTTCTCTCGCTGAAAATAATGGCGCACATAGTGCAATTCCCCACAGAGAAAGCCATATTATCTCAACCATTTGTAATAAAATGCTCAGAAAGGACAAACACAATCAAGTTCACAGGTAACAGCGTGCTAGAGCTGCTACAGCTGGACCCGGCACACACTGACACTCTCTGCATCCAAATACTCATACTAGCGTAATATACAGTAGGTAAAAAGCAGTACATCACAATCCATAGGGTGTCCAAATACTCATTATGCATTTAATAGTAGCTGAACGGTACCTGGATGATCTACTACCTCCATATTGTGCAAACTATGATGCAGCCGGAGCCTGGTAACTGAAGAATAACTTCCTGGGAAAATTCAAAGAAGATAGTGGACATACATTTAAAAAGTAGCAGCATCCAAGGGGACGTGGAATTGTACAACCCGAAATCATTGGAAAAACTGGGAATCGTGCAACATTTGCCTGTTGCATCCCCATTCACAGCTTCATGTTGGAGTGGAGTAGAGGATTGTACAACAGGAAAACAGATCAAATTTAGGCTTGGGTTTCCCATGTGCCTTCTGGAAAACTGCAGCTGAAATTTCGCATGTTCTTTTTAAGAAAATCCTCCTGTATGCTGCTTCATCGTGAAGCTGTATAACTGGTGACGCAACAGACAAAAGTTGCACTATGCACAGTTTCTCCAGCCACAACCACAGAAGCCCATAACTCCTTCAGAGTTGCCTGGGTGTCTTGGTGGCTTCCCTCAGTATTCTCCTTCCAGCATGGTCACTGAATTTTTGAGAACTGCCCACTTGACACAGATTTACCATACAGTACCATACTGTTTGTATTTCTTAATGATTGATGCGAATGAAGTCCAAGACATATTCAGTGACTCAAAAATGTTCATGTATCCATTGTCTGACTTGTCTCAAGAAAACTGGCTGTAAAAGTGATGATTTAATCCTTAAATTTAGAATAAATTGCCCTCGTTCCAACTTTTTGTGGAATGTGTTGCAGGCCTTAAATGCAGGAATGGATGCATGCTAATAAATGAAATGAAGTTGACCACACAAAACATGAAATATCTTGGGTTCATATTGTCTGCAATAAAATAGAAATCAAAGTAAATGTGAGGATCACTGCAGGGTTTTTTGTTTTTTTGCATTTTCCATATGCACCAACTTTTTCTGATTTGGGGTTGTACAAATATACATTTATTAAGTATCAGAACCATCTGCCATTCTAAAATAGAAATTTTCGTGGGATACATGGGTATGCACATATGAGTCATCTGTTAACATCCAAGTCAAAGGACAAGTAAGATGGTGGCGGCGTAGTACATCTGAATTGTGTCCCTACTACTCGCTCGCTTTCTACTCGTATGTACTATAGCAACGGTTGGGTAGTATGTACAAACCGGCAGTACATATTAAGTATTCGAATGCAGAGACTGTGTTGTCTGTCAAAGTGAACACACCCATATTTGTCCATAATTTTATGGTTTAAACTGATGAGTTATATAAAAATTTAAATGGTCATGAATGGGGAAAGTAGCTACAGAGAGCTAAAACATGTTGTTTTTTTGTACCAGGCTGTTTATTGCTGCAGTAAAGTTGCACATTTTACCTTGGAGTTCTATGTGGATTTACTCACGTTTGGAGCCAACCTCGAGTGGACGTTCAAAGAACTGCACGTTTTGGCATTTTTGCATTGGCTTCATTTTTCAACACCAGAGGTTGTCTCTTGGTTCTACCCCTCGTCCAACAAGAGCTGTTCAGGACTTTGCTTGTATTCAGTGGCAGTTGGCAGACCATACGCTGAAGGAATGAGGTAACTGTTACTGTTCTATTAGAATCATCAGAAAAGTGCAAAGCCGTTGAAGTACAAAAAACGTTTTGTGTTAGCTATAAACCATGGCTGAAGGGCCGCTGGGATTGATGAATAGTTTGTCATGCGTGTGCTCAAATATCATTTTTACAATCAACGGGCATGATGTACAAGACATAATAAAGGCACAATACACCGATGCAAATATTGTGATGATAAGGCAAAGGCAAATTTGTGTTCACTTTGGGGAGGTCGCAAGTACAGTCTAGGTGATGAGTTTGGAGGATGGGATGGAGATGTGGAAGAGACAGAAGGTCAAAAACATTTTATCCCCATAAAATGACAAACAAAAAACAGCCTTGTAACATGATGGTGCCATGACGTGCAAGGGGGCACAGGATTGGTAAGAGAGCAATTTCAGCCACTAGCTGTCTCTGCAGCAGGCAAAGGCAGCCTCTGTTTTTTCAGGCAGCTTTGTGAGTAGCCTTGGCCACACACAACAACTGCTAATGCTTTTTCCCCCCTTGTTAAATATGTGTGTGCAGGGTTGCCAATTTCCAGTATTAGAAATATGGAATGACTGCAGATGTATAGATGTATTGTTTTGTTGAAGCATGTTTTGTTTGTAATGGCAACTTGTGTATGATTATGTGAGTTATGGATTAAACTTGACGAAACCCAAATATTCACCAGTGTCTCCTGATTGCCTGCAGCTACCAACATCTCGGAAACTGTTCATTCTGCAGACAAACATTGAAATTTCAGAGGAGTCATGCAAGTGCAACATCTAAAAGCACCCATTTAAAAAGCACTAAGATCGCTCGCTTCAAGCCCCAAACAAAAGCCACATTATTCAGAAATGACCTGACAGTTCATTCAAAGCTCCGTACCTGTTTGCACTTTCACCACATTTACAAATGGAAGCTCAGAGAAAAGGACTTTGTCGCTTAATCAGCATTACTTGAAAAACACTGGATATGACTGGCACCACTTTTATTGGTTTTAGCTTTGGAACATCCAAAACCATTCAGACAAATGGGGGGCTGGGGGATAATAAATGTTGAAGCCACTATCCAGGATGAAACAAGGACCATCCAGGACATCAAGAAGTTGACCCCTGGGAACACATTTCTCGGTAAGTACCTCAGACAGAACTTTACAGGATGGGGATTACGAAGAGGAGACCTCATGGAAGACCAAACCCCTCCATGTGATTTACTACCTGCAGATAGAGGGGGTGTCTGACATCAAGAAATCCTACCAATGGCTAGAAAAGGCTGGGATGAAGGACAACACAGAGGCTCTGATCATGGCAACACAAGGACAGGCCCAGAGCACCAGGCCCACAGAGGCAGGGGTCTACCATAGCAGACGGGACCCGAGGTGCAAAGACACCCCTGAGACAGTCCAGCACATAGTGGCAGGGTGCAAGATGCAAGCTGTGACAGTGTACACTAAGGTGTATTCCACACTGCTCCGTTTTCACAGGAAAAGTATCTATCCATTTTGGCCTTGCATCCACACGAATACACCATTTTTGCCACCAAAATGGAGCGTTTCGAAAACGCTCTTCAAAATGGATCGAAATAAAAACGCCGGAGTCGTTTCTGTGTGTGGACAGTCTGTCCATCTATTTTGGGAAACGGTTCAGTCATATTAACCGCCAGCGGGAGAAAGCAGCGGTATGTCCTGTCGCTGTGAACTTGTCTGTGAAGTACAGAAGAAGAGCACAAACATTTCCACAGGTGAGCAATGACGCAGTGTTGACATGGTTGTTGATTTTAATAGCATGTTTAGCGATAAACATCGCGCTGTATAATCTGCACATTGCACATCTACGGACCACAGAAAGCACGGTGCTTCTGCTGAGCGGACCCACGTCACTCTCAGCCACGCGATGGCAAAACGTGACATGCTTTCAGTTTGTTCTGCACTACAGCGTGCTCCAAATGCCAAAGAAGAAATGAATACGGCTCCGTGTAGATGGCAGATATTTTCAGACACGGCCATGTGCAGTATTCGTTTCGAGCCGGCACTCCCGATGAAAATGGAGCAGTGTGGACTAGGCCTGAGAGGCACAACCAAGTAGCTGGGATAGTGTACAGGAGCATCTGTGCCAAATACAGACTGGAAGTATCAAAGTCCAAGAGGGGAACCCCGCAAGGGTGATTGAGAACAACAGGACTAAGGTGCTGTGGGACTTCAAGTTCCAGACTGACAAACAGGTGTTGGCCAACCAAGCAGACATATTGGTGGTTGACAAGGAACAGAAAAGAGCAGTTGTAGTAGATATGACTGCAGCATGAGAATATCGAGAAGTACCAGGGGCTGAAGGAGGAACTAGAAAAGATGTGGAAAGTAAAGACCATAGTGGCCCCAGTGGCAATAGAAGCTCTTGGGCTGTAACCCCCAAACTGAGAGAATAGCTCCAGCAGATGCCAGGTACAACATGTGAGATCTCTGTCCACAAGAGTGCAGTCCTTGGAGCAGTTAAGATACTGCGCAGGACCCTCAAACTACAGGCCTCTGGTAGAGGATCCAAGCTCGAAGGAGACACACACCAGCACTACCCCAAAGAAGGGTGGGGTGTCAATAATGTGTTAAAAAAGTTTAATAAATGCATATTTGCACTGTCTGGGGCACTGGAAGACTCCCATCTGCTTCATGCTACGGAATCCTGGGATAAGCAGTGGGCCTCAGGGCCTGCATAGGACTTGCTTCTTAGTTCTATCTACAAATAACCAGCATAACATTAGCTCAAGTTCCATCTGATCCAGACTCACCTTCACTGCCACTTTTCAGATGCTCCAACATGATAGCATTTTTTTAGCTCGTAGCTTTGTAAAATGTTCCCACACTTGGTTAAAACTACACTGTTTCACCACCAGCATTTTTTTTTAGATGGACAGTATGTGTATTTTACATTATACCAGACTCTTTGGCTACAGTGCTCTTCTGGCCGACATTATAATAACTTCTGATCAAAAGACAATTTGATCATTAAAATATTTATAGAAGAAGAAGTACTATAGAGGACCTGAGGCCCATTGGTGCTAGTGCCAATCTCCGAATTCCATAGAGTGTAGTGGATGAGAGTCTACAACTCCCAAACCAATGCCTTTCCCCATTTACAGCTGGGTGGACTAAGACATTGCAGATGAAGTGTCTTGTCCAAGGACACAGACGGGTAGGGTGATGGGGAATGGAACCCAGCACTACATCTGGATACTCAGTATGTACTAATGTTGGTTAGGAACCTACTACCCAACTGTTACTGTAATACTATAAGTAAGCGAGCGAGTAGTAAATGGACTGCATTTCTATAGCCCTTTTCCATCTGAAACAGATGCTCAAAGCCCTTTACAATGAAGCCTCACATTCACCCATTCACACACACACTGATGCCAGCGTGCTGCCATGCAAGGCACTCAACTGCACACCAGGAGCAGTTTGGGGATTAAGGACCTTGCCTAAGGGCCCTTAGTAATTTTCTGGTCTGACAGAACCGAGGATCCTCTGGTCTCAAACCCACCGCTTTAACCTTTAGACCATCACCTCCCCGAGTAGTAGGGACATAATTCGGCCGCCGCCATCTTACCTGCCATTTGACCCGCATGTTTACAAATGGTGCATATGCCCCTAACCCATGTATGCTGTGAAAATTTCTATTCTGCAACGGCAGAGTTTTTAAATGGTTCCTGTCCCGTTCGACGATGACTAAATGCCTACTGAGTATTTGGATGCCCTATGGATTGTGACATACTGCTTTTTGCCTCCTTAGCCTGCTGAGCTACCTGTTCTGCTCTTAAAATATTTATAATGTCTAATTATCAATTTTATCGATCACATCAACTAATTGTATGAGCTCAATTATCCATCCATCCATATCTATCTATCTATCTATCTATCTATCTATCCATGTGCCATGAATGTATGTGAAGCCCACAGTCCTGTGTGGGGGCCTGGCATAGTGTGGTGCAGTGCAGAGTGGAGAGGAGAGACAGCTGCCCTGACAGATGCCGGGAGGCAGGACCCCACTGGGAAGCAGAGGGAGTGAGCTGGCACTGTCTCACCCCAGCGGAAACACCACAGGCTGCAGAGGAAGTGGGCAGGGGGACAAACTAGGGGCTCAGTGTTTGTGAGTGAGAGTGAGTGATCTAGTTTAGAATGGTCTGAGCAGTTGGTCATGCATGTATACATTAATAGCTGATGCACACGCATAAACAAAGGTTGTACATAATATGTGTCCAATCAATCAGGCCAGACATCCTGTGCTGTGATTGTACAAATTCTAGGTTTTAACTTATTATTATTACCATCAGAGGTCATGTTTTGTGTGTTTGGTTATTTCTTTCTTTGTCACCAGGATTAGTGAAAAAGATATGCAAGAATTTCCATGAAGGTTGGTGGAGGGATGGCACATGGCCCAACAAAGAACCCATTAAATTTTGGTGCAGATCAACACTGCATTTTTCATCAGTTTCTCATATAGTTGAAGAGCCTGTTACACCTTGGTGGAGGTATGTATTCTTCTGAGTGTCCTTCTAGTTAATGCTGTGACCATCCTTCCACTGTAGCACTAGATGTCCTGTTACTATGGAGACAGTATACAGGGCATTATATCGGTATACTCACATCTGTCTGTTTCTGAACGTGATAACTCATTAACACTTGATACTTACACCATAGGTACCCGCTAGGGAGTAGATGAACTAATGTAATTTTAGAATTGCTTGGTTTTACATATTATTGAAGCTAAGGTTTTGTTTTTTGTTTTTTTGTTCCTTGCTTGGGGTGGGGGGGTTTGTAACATAAATCAATAAAGCATGATAACAAACTCCGTTTTCAGAATGTATTATAAGTTGAAGCATAATAAACCTTTACTTTTGGGTATGTCATTTAGGCAGAAATTACTCAAAAATCTCTCATAATTCAAAAAATAATAGCTTTGTAATGCAGTGGATGTGGCAATGCATGGCACCAGCGCATGCTCCCAGACATGACCTGGCTTGACCTGGTTATAAATGGTTAACATTACATGGTGTACACTTGACACTTACACCATACCTAACACCTGCCGATTAGATGAACTGATACGGTTTTGTAATTGTTTGGTACATATATTTGCATATTATAGAGAATGAAGTGTAATCTTTCTAGCAGTCATACCTCAAGAATGTTTGATAAGAAACTTCATTTTCAGAATGTACATTGTTTGGACACAGACATGATGACAGATATGGATATGCTAATTAGGGCGCTAAAATGATTTGTTAAAGAAGTGCCGAAAAAGACTACATTTTTATCTACATTCTAGGATGCCTTAAACTTGTCAGGACATTATGCAGTTCAAGTACCTCTTGTTCTGTATTGTTGTTGTGGTTTCCTTTTTTGTCTTGCAGGTCACACAGCGGAGAGGTCGACAGTGTGATGAAGCACACCTGGTCTCATCTGCATTGAAAGTACCCTCCCTCTGCAGTCCGTGGAGATTCCGCTCAAACACATCCTAACATGCGGTGTACTACAGATTTACTGCCGTTCGAGCACATTCTTTTCTTGGGCTTTATGTTTTATAAAGTTTTATGTTCTGGCTGCTAATGTCTGGTCTTACATTCATTGTCACATCTTATGAGCCAGACTGAGATGCTTTGAAAAAGGAACAGACATGATGGTGGCAAACTAACATAAAAGTAATGAATCCCTTAAGAATCCTTTTGATTTTAATACATTTTGAATGTTTTGAAATTTTCAACTGTGCATAGTTCGCAAAGTTTCGGGAGCGTAGTGGTGTAAGCACATAGCCCACATGCTGCCCAAACAGAAGGTCACCGGTTCAAGGCCACCCGTGCCCTGTCCACCATGTGCATTCTGTTTGCATTGTGAAGGGCATCTGGTGTAAAACTTCTGAAAAATCAACATTGTCATGCTTCACGTCCTCGGTGTTTGCTTTCTGGGTTACTGTTTTTCTAGTGGTATCTCTCGTGTGTTTTATCTCTGTTTACTTTGTCTCCTAGTAAATTCTCCTCCATGCTGCTCTTCTCCACGTGTTCTTATTCCGATACGTCTGCTCCTTGTGTACTTTGTTGGTTTCACGTGCACGCTCATGTCCTTTGTTGATTGAGTCACGCACTATTTAACCATCAGCATCCCTTCACTCCAGCGCCAGACTGTCTTGCTTCCATGCCTGTTTTCTCACGTTCTCTCTCTGTGTTTGATCTCCAGTTGCCGACCCACACTGCCTCCTTGTGTTTCTCGAGCATAGCCCACCGTTTCCTGATTCATGTAGCTGGTATGATTGATTACTGTGTTTTAATCCGCTGCCTGTTTCTTTGGACTCTGCGTTTGCTGCTAGCCTTTGTTGCTGCACTGTTGCCCATCGGACTGCCTTCCCATGCACAGACCTTCAGCCTCTGTCCTCGATCATCCTATCGGCTTGTTTCCACATGGCCCGCATTGTTGCATAGACTGTTAACTCTGTGTATTTTTGCTAAACCAGTTCCATCGGCTCTAAATAAAGGCCGTTTGAACTTTCTACCAGTGTGGTTCTCTGCT
The DNA here is from genome assembly GCA_900302635.1 of Chatrabus melanurus. Classification (NCBI taxonomy): domain Eukaryota; kingdom Metazoa; phylum Chordata; class Actinopteri; order Batrachoidiformes; family Batrachoididae; genus Chatrabus; species Chatrabus melanurus. The sequence goes on along the minus strand of OMMV01175628.1, from coordinate 3,806 downwards.
TATGAAATGCTCTGACTTGCCAGCTCTGTTACACATGCTGGCAGAAGTACTTGCAACACAAAAAGACATTTCTGCCCGGAGGACTGCTACTGTTTAATGCATTGCAAATAAAATAATAAAATACAGAAAATATAGTTTGAGTAAAATCATCAATAAAGTAAATAAATCAACTTACTTAACTCTGCCAACCAGGTAGAGATAAAGATAATAGAGTGCCACAATGCACTGAACAGTCCGTCAGTTAAAGTCGTCCAGGCAAAAATTTCTTTTTGTGATGACTGTACTTCTGATGTATTGTGGAGCTTTGCAAAGTGCCTTGTTTTTGTGTCTGTTTTGTAAATTTGCAGCAGACACACAATCAAATTAAATTAATGCATATGCTGTAGGTAATATGTGTTTGTTTTCTCTGTTTGCAAGCATTTTCTCAGGTTGCAAGTCATTTTTTGATGCAACTAGCTGTTCTTGAATTGATGCTGGTGGTTTTTGCATTTGTAAGTGTTTTCTTAATTTGGACATGTTGTGGTGTCTCTCATCCACACCAAAATACCTGATTTGGGAAGTCTGAAAAATCTCTTCAAAATTTCAAAATAACCAGATATATGATGCCAGTGTTCATCACATTGATATCTAAAATTTTAGACAGTTTTGAATGACTGTGTCTCTGTGAGCGGTTGTAGCATCATTAGTAGGCAGCTTCTTCCTCAGTGTCATCAAAGACACAGGAACTACTATGAAGAAAGTAAAAAAGCATTCAAATCACTGAAACATTTTTCAAAAACTGCTGTTTTAGTTCTGATTTATCTGCTTTGTTTAATGGTAATAACCACCTGTGCACCATAAGCAGTGCTGAGAGTTTAGCTTCTTTCGTTCTTTGTGAGAACGTAAATTCACAAGGTACAGCTGTTTTGGTGTGACCGTGTATGAGCATACATGCTCGTCATTTGTGTATGTAAATGTAATCTTTAGGGAGTGCGTATGTGTTATGGATGCTGGAGGCCTGGTTTGCATGCAGTGTGCAGAAGACTTAATGCAGCTGCAGGGCCTGCACAGTGGGAAGTGTTGCCATGGTGAGCCAGGCTGTCAGGGCTAAAAATCACCCTCATAGTCCACATGGTCAGTGCAGCTGTCTGTGCTACGTGTGTCCAAAGTGTCGTTGTATGCAAGACCAAAATTACTAAAGTACTGGAGAAATAAATTTTGGATACAGATGTCAATTATTTCACCAAACCTGCCTGGATACCTGCTCTTTAATCTATGTGTCACGACAAGCCAACGAACGGCGCCTTCACCCGTGCAACAGAGCACAGCTTTGGTTGGAACTCAAACTGTGTTTTAGAAGGTTTTCTTTGTTCCCTTCTCTTCAATGCAGCAGTTAAATGAGTTGGATGTCCTTAGAGATGAAGTCCACAGAAACCGTGGAGGCAGAACCTGCAGAGAGTTGCAGTGACACTGTCCAAGAACAATGTGTCCGGTTAAGTCATCCATACCTGACATGTTGAAGAATGTAGATCCCATTAGGTGTTGGTTTCTCATAATGTTTTTAAAAAAGGCACACAGCTCGGCGATTGTGCGCAGATACTTCATGTGTCCTGCTTAGATGATAAATGCAGTTATTAAATAATGCATTCACCATTGCTGTCCCATGGATTCAGTTGTGATCAAGCCCCAACCTCCAGTCCTGGAAGATGAAGTATGAATAATTAGGAGCGTGGTCAGACAATTCAGGGCCCTGTTAGCAGCAACTGCTAGCTGCGGCTGCTAGTTGCTATGGACTCGAATGTGTTTGTCCTTTCTGGGCATTTTATTACAAATATCTGAGATCATATGGTTCGCCGTGCTGTTAATTGTACTAACAGACCATCTAAGAAGTCGGTGTGCCAGTATTTCCATTGAGTGAAATTTTAGAAGTATTTAGTTTGTATGTTAGCACCAGGTTAGCACTAATTATATGACATCTAAATAAATCCTTGTCATTTGATTGGTGGATTGGACATCACGTGACATTCATTATGTGCCCCATTGCACGATGTCGGTGCACCGTACATTTTTTTGGACTATCCGTTTCGGACTGTTGCACAATGACGTAACGTACCGTATATTTTTTGGACTATCTGCCACCAGTTTGTAAAAATGCGTGCGATCAGAAGCTCATGCAGTGTTACGCGGGGACATCTTTAGCGGTCGTAGAAGCGCTGTCAGACAAAGAATTGAACAAGTTCCTCCTGCGATTGTTCGCTTCGCTCCGCTGTGGCTCTCGCTGACATCAGCGGTCTGTCAGCCAGTTGCATGCCGGGCGAAGTGAACTGCTGTGCGGATAGAACGCCGTCTGTGCCCCGCTGCCTGCGGCTTCCTGTTCTGAGAAGAAACACGTCTAATTTTAAGTAAAATATCAAATGACGAGGATCTATTTAGGTGTCATATAAAACAAATAATAAATGTTTTAATTCGTGCAATGGAAAAACAATATTTCCATTTGGTGAAAGCTGGAATGTCTTCCATTCAACGAGGCGTCAGCTCATGAAAATATTCTTATTCTTACTATTGCACTCACAAACATTCATTATTTGTATATTAGCAAGGATTTTGGTGACATTAGCTCCACTGATGGTGCAACGGTTACTGAGCTCCTGAGTTACTGAGCTATTAAAAACTACGACCAGCTATTATGGTGGTTATGAAAACCACCGCCCAGTCAAAAACCTGGACCAAAGTTAGCCTGTTAGCCTTAGCTTCACTTGTTTTGGTAGCTGCGAGATGGGGGGCATGTTTGGGCTTCATTCGTCCCGCTCAGGTCACGCCGGTCTTGCCCACACTCCAGATTTTGACCATTTTATGGCTTGGCTGGGAGTTAGGTGGAGTTAAGCACTGCAAAGACAGCAACATTTGGAGCCGCCTCATTTGAGCTTCAAAATCACAGAAAACCTATGGGTTCCATCACGGAGAGACTGTCAGTATGTGTGCAGTTTATAGCTGTGATAAAGAGTAATGGAAAAAAAAATATGCAGACATATTTGTGATTCAGTATTACCATCATATGTGGTTCTGTGTGCGTTTGATATTTGATCAATTCTGTCAAAAAATTGAACTACTTTATTTTTAACTAGCATAATCCTTCGAACAGCTCCAAACTCATTCATTTTCTATACCCGCTTACTCCAATCAAGGGTCACGGGGGGTGCTGGAACCTTTCCCAGCAGCCATTGGGCGAGAGGCGGAGTACACCCTGGACAGGCTGCCAGTCCATCACAGGGCCACATATAGACAAACGCATTCACACCTACGGTCAATTTGGAGTCACCAATTCACCTAACTTGCATGTTTTTGGAAGTGGGAGGAAGCCGGAATACCCGGAGGGAACCCACGCAAACACGGGGAGAACATGCAAACTCCACACAGAAAGGACCAGGACCATACCTCAGACCTTCTAGCTCTGAGGTAACAGTGCTAACCACTAAGCCACCGTGCCGCCCAGCTCCAAACTGTTTTATTTAAACTATTATGACCTTTAATTTAACCTGTTACACAAGGTTAAATGCCATGTGAACAATAGACAGTTTATATATGAATTTATATTAGTGTTTAATAGTAACCATCCCTGTATCTTCAGCCAATTTTTCACAATAGCCATTCTAAACATCCCCCATGGGCATTCGGCACAAATTTTGACCTTGGCCTGTGACCTTGACTTTTATCTGATTTTCCTCAATATCAGATCACTTTGTCCTTGGCTGACCCTCAATCATCAGCCTAAGTTTGGTCCAAAATGGATCAAAACTCTTTGAGATATGTTGTTCACACACATACAC
>OMMV01175627.1:0-14174 GCA_900302635.1 Chatrabus melanurus | reverse complement strand
AGTCTAATTGTTTCTGAAGCATTTGCTTCATTCAGTATCCCAGTGCTTTGAAATGCTAATAGTTTCTGAAGTATTTGGTTCTTTCAGTATCTCAGCGCTTTGAAAAAACTAATAGTTTCTGAAGCACAGGTTCATTCAGTATCCCAGTGCTTTGAAAAGTCTAATTGTTTCTGAAGCATTTGCTTCATTCAGTATCCATGTGCGTTGAAAAAGCTAATAGTTCCTGAAGTATTTGCCAGCTAATAGTTTCTGAAGCATTTGCTTCATTTAGTATCCCAGCACTTTGAAACAGCTAATACTTTCTAAAGCATTTGGTTCATTCAGTATTACTAGTATTTCAAAACAGCAATTTATTCTCTGAAGCAATTGCTTCAAAGTTTCAAAAGGCCTTGTTTCTGCAGTCACTATGTGCAGATTATTTTGGGAGAGGTTGATGGCACATTCACATGTTGATGGTAGATAAACCATCATACCTGTCCTTATAATCGCTGTCGTCTGCAGCAGCAGATGGTAGATGATGAGGTGAGACACTATAATTTTGTATTTTTAATTTGTCAGGCAATAATTTACTTAATTGAAAGATACAACAGTGTTTTATGAAACATCTTAAAACAGGAAGCTGTGGCTGTAACTGTTACTTAAAAAGTTAACATTTGGGGAGATTACAACTTAACTCTATGTAATATCACAAGTTTTTCATGTATATCTGCATATCTGTGTTCAACACTGTCCATGTTTCAGCATCGTTAAAGGTGAATGAACATCTGCCTTGAAAGTTGAAAATTTTGAACTTTCGATGGCACGTCCTGTCGCATTGTGTAGTGTGCCGTTCTCACAGCAAGCAGCGGCCACAGAATTTTCTGTTGTCCTGTTTGCTGCACACAGCAAACATGTGAATGCAGCAGTAACACCCCCCCCCGTCCACGCCACCCCTTAGCTACGCCGCTGCCCGTTTCCTTTCTGTGATGCCGAAGAGTCTCTGAATAGACAACCCGGGGCAAAGCTGTGTCAGAACACAATGAGGAACAACAAAAGAACTAATTAGCAATCAATTACCGACATGTTTCTGTCCTGCACCTTTTATCCAGTTAGAGTGGGGAGCAGCTTAGCGCTCAACATGTCCCATTCACACACACACACACACACACATGCCACCTGCTGCCTGTGTGTGTGTGGTAACCCAGTGATTTATGATTGGATGCAGGAGAATGCCACCTTTCACCTGTGCAGAATAAAGGTGAAAAAAGTTCAAGTTAATACAGTTTGCAATACATCCCCTTTATTTCTGTGCTGTTAAAGTATAAAAAGATAGTTGTTCACTAACCCTTTATGGTTGTGGTATGAAGGAAATTTCCAACATTAAAGAGTTTTAGTCTTTCTCTTGGTAGAGTTTGGTGTTTATTTAAAATGAGGTTTGCTCCTTCGTCACTGATGTACGTGACATCTGTGTGCTGCAGACTGCGAGAGCCTCTCATGATAACAACTCTGCATCTCAACAACCTGCATCCATCATCATCAACACTAACATCTGCTCTGAGCCTCAGTTTTAAAACTCTTTCCACCCCCACAATCTTACACCTCTCTACTTTTCACTCCTTTTTGCTCCTCTCCCTTTCTTCTTCTGCCTCTGTTCTGTCCACCTTGTCCTCATGAGTCTTTTGTTTGTTTTTGAAATAAATCTGTCTCATCTATTTGATTTGATTCTCATCCAGAGTGCCCCATCTCTATTTGCAGTGTACATAAGTGTAGACATGCTTTGGTCTCGGGCCTCGGCTGTCCTTAAAATCAATATTTAATGATGATGTTATCAGTGCTTTTATATGTAATTTAGCTGGAGTGTCACTATGAATGAGACACTGTCAGCTTTATGACATCACACATTTATTTTCTGTTAATGGCAGCTCCTGGTGGTGTACAAACTAAAACCCGGTGGACGCCTGATGGATTTGTCTGTTTCATTTCTGTTCATGCATGCATGCACATTCATGCACGTACACATTTGTTCTTCCAAATGCATAATTCAAAATGGTGCACATCTCTGTCACATGCTTTAATTTGACATTTCAAGTGTTACCCAAAAGGTAAAACAATAAATAAGACCCTGAATGTGAATGCATTGCCTCACATTGTCTTGATATAAAAAACACAATCAATCATGTTGCACACAAGTCTGTGTTGTCCAATTTTGACATTTCACAACAATTAATTCACCTCTTCACTTCAGCAGCCAACATTGCTGAGAGGCAATAATCACGATAGCTTTCTCAGTTATTTTTCTCCCAATAACTAGCCATTTTTAATCCAATTAGAAGTGCTAACGTGAGAGGCATAATACCACGGCCCCTGGGACAGATGAGAGAATATGCAGGACATTTATCCCGACAGTCAATATTGGATTTCTCACTAAGCAGCTGTGCCTGCTCTCGCTGACATTCTGCACCTCTGCACAGCGATCCGTCCTGATTAAAGCAGCTTTTCTACTTTATCAACATTCATTACATGACCTGGTCATGCATGGCCGCAGGAGCAAAGTTACACGCTTCATACTGGGGTTTTCCTCCTGCACCCTTTCTTTGAATACTACTGTTCAGTGAAAGATGATACAGCACATAGCTGACATTTGGAGCTGTGTCCTAGATGCTGTTTTTGAAATTTTATGAGCAGAAAGGTGTGTTGTGGTATTCCCCAAAAGGTTTCTTCAACAAGGGTGACAGTGAGGATGTCATTCTGCAGGACGAAGCAGAATACAGGTGGTCCAACTAATGCTGCACCTGATTATTACCTCTGTATTAATATGTGCTTACAACATCAAACAGTCGTGCCACTTCATTTACTGTACTGATTTGAATGCCACTGACAAAAATTGAATTTCAAAGTTGGAAAAAGCACATTTGTCTCACTCAGTTCACTCAACATTGCTGACAGAAAACATACTGAAATGTGTAGGTGCTCTCACTGCTATGGTGGTAACGGTATACAACTACTGCCACCTTCTGGTGAATGATAGGATGATCACAATGCTTTGCAAAAAAAAAAAATCATATATTTTATAAAATGCAGACAGATAATCAATACATGTTTATCTTATCTCTGTATAACTTAATGAAATATGACTGTTAATCCTGCAAAAAGTTGTGCAATTATTATTTCATTCAAAGAGAGCTTATAAAATACTGAGACAGTCTGAAAAAAGTACTGCCTTTCATGGTGGATTGAAGTCGATAAATTTATGTGGCGTACTGAATCATTGTCATTGAGTGCATTGATTATGTATTCTAATCAATGTTTATTACATTATATAAGACAGTACAGACTGAAAGATGAAGGAACACATCTACTGAATGTTAACAGCCCACCTACACAGTTGTTACAGTGTTTGAAAGAAGTTATGCTATAGACTGGATGATTATTAATAATAATTCATATTCTATGCCCGTTTACTCCAATTAAGGATCATGGGAGGCTGGAGCCTATCTCAGTGGTCATTGGGCTAGAGGCAGGGTACACCCTGAACAGGCCGCCAGTCCATCGCAGGGCCAACACATAGACAGACAAACACATTCACACTCACACCTACGGTCAATTTAGAGTCACCAGTTCACCTAACCTGCATGTCTTTGGAAGTGGGAGGAAGCCGGCGCACCCGGAAGGAACCTATGCAAACACGGGGAGAACATGCAAACTTCACACAGAAAGGACCAGTATAGAAGTGAATCTAGGACCTTCTCGCTGTGAGGCAATAGTGCTAACCACTAAGCCACCGTGCTGCCCTATTATTATTGCCTCTGCTGAAGGGGTAATGTTTTGCTGCAGTAGTATGTATGTCTGTCTGACTGACTGATATTTGTTGGTGAGGTGGACATTGAGGTAAAGAAGAGCTGATCAAAGGTAAGCAACTTAAAAGTAGGGTAATAGAAACTAATTGAGGTGTTTGTAGAAGTAAACAATAATTGTAACTTGAGGTATCTGATTGGTTGCAGATAGCTGAGTAAAAGTAACTGGTAACTTCACAGTAACTGTAACTGTGTTACTCAGAGCATCTAAAAGACAACAGTAACACAAACTAAGGAACTGTAAATGTAACTGCTTAAACTGAGAGTAACAAGGTACCTGTAATAGACCCTATCACATATAGTCACGTTTGAACAAACATAGGGGCCGCACTATTGTTTTTGCCATTTTTTGCCGAGATGTGCAGGCAGCCGTACTTCCATCTGGGTGCGTTGTAACCTGTGCTGTGTTCAGAAAGCGAGTCTTAAAAATACATCAAATAAGTGTAAACCAAATTGGACAAACTAAGTAATAAATAATAAATACATACCCTGCTACACAACCGCATCCCACTGATTTTACACAGAATATCATGCTGCTGCCTGATACTGCTTCGGACTTCACACGGTTTCGTATACTTTAATACTTCCAAGTTCGAAAAGTTTGACGTGAGGCTCAGTAAACAACGAAAGCCATCATCACATTTATGTTTCTTGATTCTTTCATTTGTCCAACCACAGCCAATAAGCAGGTGAGCATAGATATCACCAACACGAAGTGGTGGTAACTGTTTCAAAGTCCCGTGTCCATGTCACAGCTGTCCCAATGAGATCATGTACAGAGCCGCCCGCTGTAGACACCCACCGCGCCGCTTCCTCCACGAGCCTTCATAGTCACACTCGTCCAAAATCGGATAAACTTGCACGCCTTTCTCATAGACACATGTAGAAATAAAACGTAGTTGCCAGGTGCTGCGAAGCAAAACAGTTCAATGTATGAAAGTGACCAGAAATTTGTCTGTCTGACAAAAACTCCGGATGTTGATGACGCAATGCATTCTGGGTCAGTTTTTGCCTATATACGATAGGATCTATTGACTAGTTGAGGCCCTTTGCCTTATGACATTGGAAAGAAAAACTTAAATTCTGCCCCAATTACATCATAAAAGAAAAGCCTATGTTCTTGCCACATGACATGATCAAAATACCTAATATTATATCCTGATGATGATTTAAAATAAGCTCAATATTTTTGCCTTATGTCATAAAAGAAAACCTAAAATTCTAGCCCATGACACCATAAAGTAAAATTTTATATTCTTGACCCTTGACATCATAAAGGTAAACCTATTCTATCCTAATGACATTAAGTGAGCTCAATATTTGGTTTATGACACTACAAAGGAAAACCAAACATTTTTGCCTCATTACATCAAAAAGGAAAACCTAGTATTCTATCCTAATGATATCATTAAGTGAAATCAATACAAAACCTAATATACTTTGCCGAAACGCGCAAGTGTTTTTTATTTTGATGTGAGCCAAATAAATACGTGCAATGGGAGTACTTTGTCCTCCTTGACTGAAAATTTGAGATGTCCTACCTTTTTTGAAATGCGCTTACTGCAATTTGGGTCTGGCACTCTACTGAGAAACTTTTTGTTGAAGCACAACCTCCTTTTTTAAAATTAACCTAATATACTTTGTTATGACATCAAGATAAAATACAAGTAATCAGGATCAAAGGTGTGTGTTCAGGGTTTAACATAAATGAAAAGGGGCTGCGTTGTTGTGGCAACTGGGAAACTGGTGAGACCCAAATGCTCAGAGACCGGGACGTAAAAGTTAAACAAGGTTTATTTAACACAGTATGAAATGTTGCAGAAAAAATGGATGACAGTCCAGGGTGACCCTAGGGAGGGACGACAGCTGGTTGAACTGGTGGAGACGAGACAGACGCAGGCGAACCAGGAATCCTGTGAGGCGGCTACAGACTGCAAAGAGGGAGAACAAACAAAACAATCCAGTCAATGGTGATAGTCTGAGAATACTCCAGTAAACAGATCTCCAAACACTCTTTACGCAGATTTCAGCGGGCTCAGCGAAAAATCGAAGGCCAACGTTACCACAGCGGTGGAAACAAGTATCATCTGGCGCTGGAGTGGAGTGCTGCCTCTCCTTAAGAAGGCAGCACAAACGAGCGCCAGGTGTGTACCGCCCCAGGTGTCCTGATTGCCTGCAGGGAACTCTGATGATCTGAAAAAAATGAGGAAAGCTTGCAGAAAGGAAAAAACAGACAGACATGTCTGTTCTCCAAGACATGACATGCGTACCCTTCCAGATGTTGTTGTTTTTGTTTTTATAGGATGCAGTACACTGGAACAGGTAAAAAAAACAAATGTTGCATACATGTGCCTTGGACTGGTCACAATAAAAGGCTCCTGTAAAATGTGTAGTTTTATCACACAACAAAATGCCACAGATGTTGCGACGTTTGAGGGAGCGCGTAGTTGTCATGCTGACTGTAGGAATGTCCACCAGAGCTGTTGTCTGTGAACTAAAAGTTCATTTCATACCATAACCTCCCACCAACGTCATTTCTAAGAATTTGGCAGTTCTTTCAAGCAGGCTCACAACTGCAGACCACATGTAACCACGCCAGCCCAGAACCGCTACATCTGGCTTCTTCACCAAATAAAGATCTTTTTTCAAGACAAACCGCACATTTTAGAATGGCCTTTTTCTGTAACCAGTCCAACGCATCATAATCATGCTGTTTAATCAGCATCTTAATATACCACACCAGCCTGGTGGATGGATTATCTTGGCAAAGGTGAAGTACTCAACTCACTTTTTCCCATCCATAGGTCCAATATACCTGCAAGTTTGATCAAAATCAGATTAGGTGTTTTTAACATATCTTGCTAACACACAAACACAACTTACACAGAGAACAAGCCAATCAGAAGCATGTACATGGGGGTACCCATGTAATACACCCAAGTACCGGGGGCATTGCCAATAAATTATACAGAATTATTTTTCACTCATGACATGTACAATCAGTTATCACATCATAAGCTGCATATGTGCTTGTTCTTTAGGCAGATTCAAAGCAACAGAAAATTCTTTAGGAGAAATTCTGGTGACTGTCTATTGTGTATCACACCTCAAAATAATCGGCATACATTGTGGAGACTGATATTCACTCCCTGATGAATAACATAACATTTGTCTATAGTTGACTGAAACTGAAAGGTGTCTGAGATGTTGTGTTATACATTAAGCACACACTCTAGTCTACCAAATAGTTAATCGCCCAACAGCAGCCAATAGTCAATAACCCCAGCAATAGCCAGTAGGTGGTAGCCCAGCAACAGCCGATAGTCAGGGCGCCCAGCAACAGCCGATAGTCAGGGCGCCCAGCAACAGCCAATATTTTAATAGTCCAATAAAAGTCCATAGTTGGGAGCCCAACTACCGATACTTACTGGCCTACCAAATAGTTGGTAGCTTTTGGTAACACTGGGCTACCAATATGTAGACCTGGGTCAATTCCCAGTCACTCTACTTGTCTGTGTCCTTGGACAAGAAACTTCATCTGCATTGTCTCAGTCCACCCAGCTGTAAATAGGTACCTGCCTTGGCTGGGAGTAACCTGCGATGGACTGACATCCTGGTCTCTCATCTGCATCATACTATGGTATCCAGGGATAGGTACCAGCACCAATGGGCCTCAAGGGCTGTATAATACTTATAGTCTACTGATGAATGAGAAAACATTAAAAAGAAACTTTAAAAAAAAAGAAAGAAAAAGGCTGTTGTTTACCCTTAGTGGTTTTTATGAGGAATTATTTTATATATCCTGTTATTTGTTACCATAAAATTCATTGTAATTTACCTTGACTAACCAGTGTGTTGGAAAAGTGATGGTGAAAGTATCAGATGGGAGACACCAGACCTCCCTTGAAGTTCTGCACAGGGAGGTAATTAAAAGAAGAGTGTGTTATCCATCGCTCCTCATTAATGCAGTTTGAATTAATCACTTTCAGAAGAGACGAATGGGAAGGAGGGGACGAGGGAGAAAATCCATGCAGACTTTAAAGTAATCTCTCTCTGTCACATCAGTCCAAACGGGGAGGGCTGCCTCATTACGGGCCCCGCAGGAGATGAATGGGTGAGTCAGTCGGTGAGGAGAACCCGGCTGGACCACTGCGCTGACTGACAGATACACACAAGACACAATGAACAACAAAGCAAAATACTTAACTCCATGTTCTATCTTTGCCAGGGAGCAGGTGTGCACAAGGCCGCCACATGCTGAGACACAGGCAGGTTTAAGGCGCTCGAGTCTGAAGTCAACATCCACTGTGAGCTAACTTTGACCGCATGGAGGGATGACACATCTGGACAGCTGAGGCACAGTCAAAATCAAAGATCTTAACATCTCCTTAACAACTTGTGTTTTATAAGAAATCTGCCGTGATCAGGTAGGACTCATTGTTCTCACTGACAGTTTCTTTCAAATCTGGATTGGAATTTACAGCCCCCAAATAATTAAACCTGTTCTTATATTTGCCACCAGATGGTGTTGTAGATTGAGGCCAAGCTTGACTACAGAGCTGAGGCGGAAGCAGCTCATGATGTGCATTAATTTGTTGGCCATGACACCAAGCTTTGTTAAATGCACAATCCACATTGCAACCTGGCAAATTAACAGATCCAAGTAAAGCAAGTATTAACCAGTAATTAATAAAAGACTATTGAAAAAAGTGCACAATATTCCACCTGTGTGTCTCTCTGTCTCTGCTTCTGTTATGGTTATTTTATATCTCAGTGTCATATTATTTACAAGATACAAGATTCTATTAGCTGTATGTCAGAAACTGAGGCATTATCATGGTAACAGCCCTCAAAAACATTCAAAATCCAGCCACTACTCAGATCTCAGTAACCACGGAGGATAGAGAACAGATCATGGGCAAAAATTAAACAGAGACCCTACGTTTCTATGACAGTTGTTCCTGAAAATTACTGAAAAATCCTGTTTTAACCTTTGACCCCAGTGAGATCACCATTTGTAAAGCAAAAATATAGAGGAGTGGGTGAGTGAGTGGGTGGGTTAGTCCATCCCAGCCAGCTTTGTGTAAGCAATAAATCAAAAACAATAAATGCTATCATCTTATAAGTCACCAAATCAATAGAGCAGTTCATGATGGTGATTAACTTTGATGCACCAGATCCATGGAAGAAGAAACTTTGTTTTATCTATGTAACATCCCACAATCTGTCTGCCACCTGCTGGTTGTTACTGGACGCTGGATGGATTAGGGAAAATTAGGCACAGCTGTGGCTCAATTTAGATGTAGTTTGTGCTGAACACTGTGCACGCTGTGTGCTTCCTGTGGTTACTCCGGCATCATCCCTGATGTTGAAACATGATGCCCACTACGTGGGAAAATAGAGGACAAAATATACAACAGAATGGGAAAGTAGAACAGGAATTAAAGAATGGCTAGAACACGTGGCTGGGGATGACACCAAAACTTTTCTTCTCTTCTGCAATTTAGTGATGACCAACTTGAAATACTGTTCTGCAAAGTTTTGAAGCCTTTCTAACACCTATGTTTTGGAACATTGTTCCTGAGTCCACATCAAACGGACGACATCACGTCCTGTGTTAGATGGGGCCTCACTGTTCCGAAACAAATGTTTTGAAATGTTCCAGTTGATTTGAACCCTCTGGTGTTGAAACACAACACAACAAAACACAAGTGAATGAACTGGGATCACAGCGGTGTCATTCATAAACAATACTTATGTAACAATGAAAGAAATATGCAAAAATTGTATTACTTATTAAGCCCGCCGACGAAAGTCGCGGGGCTATTGTTTTTGCCTCCATGTGTTCGTCTGTAAGTCTGTCCATCTGTCCGTCCGTCTGTCTGTTTACAAAATATCTGAAGAAAGCCTTGGCGGATTTCAACCAAATCTGGCACACAAGTTGCCTTTCACCCATAGATGAATCCATTTACTTTTGAACAGCCAACGTCATAGCATTACGAAATGGCGAAACTTTGCAATTTTCACCCAATGCAAATCGATAGGAAAAGCCATTTCAAAGGCCTGTAACTCCAAAAATAGTGCAGATAGACCCACGGTTACTATTGAACATTAATAGGAAGTCATATATGGGCTTTCAAAAGACACCATTAGAAATGACCTTGAGTGACCCTGAATGTCCAAGTCATGGTCAAGCAAACTTTAATCACTTATTCTGGCAAAACCGTGGACTTGCACATCCTGAGATAGTATCACATAGAAAAGTTATTTGGCCTCAGAGGGCTTTGCACTCTCTGAGTGCCTTTCCAGTTGTTTTCACCTCCGTATGGCTGTCTGTCTGTCTGTCTGTTCACAAAATATCTGAAGAATGCTTAAGCGGATTTCCACCAAATCTGCCACACAAGTTGCCTTTCACCCAAGGATGAACCCATGAACCTTTGAGCAGCCAGAGCCGTAGCATTATGAAATGGCAAAGCTTTTGTGATTTTCGCCCAATGCAAATAGATAGGAAAAGCAATTTTCAAATGTCTGTAACTCCAGAAATAGGGCAGATAGACCCATGGTTACTAGTGAACATTAGTAGGAAGTCATATATGGGTTTTCAAAAGAGACCATTAGAAATGACCTTGAGTGATCCTGAATGTCCAAGTCAAGGTCAAACAAACTTGAATCATTTATTGTGGCAAAACCATGGACTTGCACATCCTGAGATAGTATCACATGGAAAGTTTATATGGGCTTGGCGGGCTTTGCTCTATCTGAGTGCCTTTCTAGTTCATTCTCCTTTGAAGCACTGGTTAATAATGGACTGCATTTCTGTAGCCATTTTCCATCTGATGCAAGCGCTCAAAGTGCTTTACAGTGATGCCTCACTTTCACCCACACACTCATACACTGATGTCAGCATGCTGCCATGCAAGGCACTCAGCTGCACACTGGGGATTAAGGACCTTGCCCAAGGGACCTCAGTGATTTTCTGGTCTGACTGGGATTCAAACAGAGGACACTCTGGTCACAAGCCTGCCTTTGCTTACTGATGTTGACTTAAGGATTAAATAAAGCAAATAATGACGATGACCTGATTAGGCGTTGGTTAACTGTGATGCGCCAGATCAATCGTAAAAGCAACGTTGTGTGCCACCTGCTGCACAGTACAAGATTGTGCATCCATATCTAATTATGAAATTTAAAGGTCACAGTCAGCACAGGGTGTGTACATGCAGTAGCTCGTCTGTTGATTGCATCAGCAACAGGTCAGCAAAATAGTTCCACTGAAGAAATTGAAAGAATGTGATGCAATGCAGAAAGGAAATGGTTATGCATGTTGGGAATATTTCCCAGCAAAATCTTATATATAAAAGTGAGATGTGGGTGTGTGTATGTTCTCCCCGTGGTTGTTTGGGTTCCCTCCGGGTGCTCCGGCTTCCTCCCACTTCCAAAGACATGCATATTAGGTGAATTGGTGACTCTAAATTGACCAAATGTGAATGTGTTTGCCTGTCTCTATGGTTATGTTTAGTCTGCAGGTCAAATGTGGCCCAAATCAGATTTTTTGCTCACATGTGACTCAGATCTGTGTTTTTTTCATGACAGTGTGAACAGTACGAGTCACGTGGAATTTGATTTATTTCAATTCCGATTTGTGTCATCGGTCCTGAATGGGATGCAGGCCTGAATTTTTTCAATGCGACCTCAGTCTGAACAGTCATATCAGAATTCATGCAACTTTTACGCCACTCTCGATTGACATTTGTCACAATTCTGTGCAGGCGGCAGTCACCGTATAAATATCTCAGTGTAAATATCTGTCCATACCCTTGACATCCTGAAATTGTGGATGAAATCAGGTTCAGTGTTTTCATTCACCTCACAATTCCACTACTCTTGGCTGGTTACAAGAAGTCACTTTCTGCTCTTCACTTTTCCGAATGTTCCTCAACCACATGGAGCTCTGTGATCCACATGATCTGGATTATAAAAATAATCTAACATACCTTCTTAAGTTTACATATTATAAAACATTTGACAGGAGCTGTACTTTCAGGTGCTGTCAGCTCAGCTGAAGGCCATATCAGCTACAAGCAAGTACAAAACAAAACAAACAAAAAAAAATCTGCGCACACACACACACAAAGCCCAAACTGAATGCGCACTGTAAAAATCACATCCAAAAAACTGTCACAGAACATACAAAGTGTGGAATAAAAGACATTATCAAAGGCAAATGTTGTGGAAAGATTGAGCAGCAACGCAACACAAACACAGCTGAAATGCAGCCCCACACATGTTCGACTGCTGTGAGCGCATGGTGTGAGCAGGTCTGGTACTGCTCCAGTATGTGAAAGTGGAGCCAGAGTGATGCTCCAGTTTTTCGTGTGTATTTGTTGTTTTTGGTGCATGCGGGTCAGTTCAGGACTGTGAGAAGTTCACACTGGAATCTGATTTTGGCCACATTAAAAAGAATAATGTGAACAGGCAAACAAAATCTGAGCAGTAAATCTGAATTGAGCATGAAGGCCTGCAGTCTGAACATAGCCTAAGTGATAGATTGGTGGCCTGTCTAGGGCGTACCCTGCCTTTCGCCCAGTGACTCCTGGGATAGTCTCCAGCCCCCCTGTGACCCTTAACTGGAATAAGCAGGTTCAGAAAATGGATGGATGGATGTTAATACATAGGAAAATGACTAAGTTTATTGAAACAAGTGAAGATATTTTATTGTTAGTGAACCTGATTAAAAGCCTATGTAAACATTTTCTCTACATGTCTGATACTTTGAAATGTGTGTGTGGTGTCACTGTGTTCTCTGAGTACTTTGAATATTGGAATCGGAACATTAACCAAAAATCACATTTTCAGCAATAACTTTGAAACAAAGAGAGCTAGAAGGATGATGACATCATTTTGATGTCACATATACGTACTTTAGAATGTGACATTCTATTTTCTGACATATATGGACTCCAGATCATCCTTCCAGCTCTTCTGCCTTCAGCATTACTGAGATAAATGAGGTTTTTGCATTGTGTAGTGTCACATGATGGCATATAGTAATGTCATCATGCCATCAGATACAAATCAGCATATGGCGACCTGTTTGCTGACTCATATGCACTTGAAATAATTCTTAATAATAATTCTTTTAGGTCTCTTTGTTTTACAGTTATTGTGGAAAATGTGATTTTTTTTGTTTGTTGATAATTTAATATCACACAACACATTTGGTGATGTCATTATGATGCCAGATATAGATCAGCAGATGGAATTGCGTTTGCTGATTCACATGCCCTGAGATCTTTGTTTCAAAGTTATTGTGGAAAATGTGATTTATTTTTATTTTTATCATTTAATATCTGACTGGTGTCAGCAAAACCATCTCCAGCTAAATGCCAGGAAGACAAAGAAGCTTATGATGGACTTTCAGAAGAAGATGTCTCCTGTCACTATCCAGGGTGAAGTCATTGAGGTGGTTAACCCGTACAAGTATCTGGATGTTCACCTGTGTGATAAGTTGGGAAGGGAGGAGAACGTGAACAAGCTGTACAAGAAGGGCCAGAGCTAACTCTACTTTCTGAGGAGGCTTAGGTCCTTTGGTGTGAGGGGTCAGCTGCTGAGGACTTTCTATAGGCCCGTTTCCACCACAGGAACTTGCGGGCTATTTTAGAGGGTCTGATATCTTTGTGTGTGTCTCCACTGCAGGGACCGCAGCTGAAAAGTGATTTTTCTGAACCTTTTTCAGGGCAACGTAAATCCCTGCAGCGGAATATGTACTTCTGAGCGGCCCTGAAATGCCGTGGGCGGGGATCAATACTGATTGGTCGAACTCACGCATAGAAGATGGAAAAACGCAACAAGCGCTATTTGTGAAAGCAAAAGTAAAATGAACAGAATAATTGCAATGGAGAGAAAATGGACTGACGGATAAACACATCGCGAAGCAGTGCCGATATAAAAGAGAAAAGTTGAACGAGGACTACAACTGTCTGAACCACCACAACAGCAAAAGTCGCTCAGACTGCAAAACTAATAGAATACTGCATCACACATGTTCATACACCGGGAACGCAGGGACAAAAGACTCCTGCTTTTTTGTTTGATGAGCGATGTTGCAGTGGAAAGGACATTGCAGTTGAGAAGCCAGGAGTAAACAATTAATGAAACAGGAATTTTTTTAAATCCTGAAAATCCCTATCTCTCATCATTGGCGAGATTTAAAAAATTCATATCTCCATCAATTCTTGAGCAATTAATATGAAATTTAGTGGAGACATGTAGAATAGACATGAAACTTGGTATCGCCATACCAAGTTTCATCCGGATCTGATCCAGAATCCGGATTTGACA
>OMMV01175626.1:0-13028 GCA_900302635.1 Chatrabus melanurus | reverse complement strand
TACCCTTGCTGTTTCCCATATTTATGTATTTTTGATCAAGGAAGAACGTCGCGAAAACCTAAAGTTGATAGGACCATTATTTTTTGAGAAATTAGTTATTTTAGTAAAAACTACTGTACTTGGCTAACTGTCTAACTGTTGTTGTGAGGTTGCCATGGTAGCCAAACAACCTCACAACAACAGTTAGCCAAGTCAATCACAGAAGTCATCATAATCCACAAACCTAACTGTAAAGTTCAACAAACACTGCTGAAAAGTTCACAACTGATCTAAATATGACAAATAATAAATATGATTATTCACAAAACTTTCTCTCTTTAATTTCAGTTATAAACCATTATAGAAACTTTTAATAATTTATGACCAACTTTTGAAAAAAAGTCAGCTCCCCATTTTATAAACACTACCCATTCTAGAACCCGTGGATCCCCACGGGCTACGCGCTAGTTACAAATATCTGTAATAATATAATATGGCTTGTTGTGCAGATCATCTAAGAATTCTGTCAAGTGAAATTTTCATGTTATTTAATTTTGTATGTTAGCGGCGTTAGCACTTTTAGCAGCTATAGGTAGCTTGATGACATTAGGTCCATTTAATCCAAGATTACTGAGGAAATAAATTGTTCATAATTTTTTTTAATACCACCACCCAAGCCACCTGTCATGAAAACCACCACCAAATCTGCAAAAATATGATTTAATAAACTATCCGAACCAATGTTAACCTGTTAGCTTTAGCTAGTTCGGTAACTGGGATGGAGGCGCGTTTGGGCTTCATTTGTCCCACCCAAGGGTCTTGGCCACGCTCGACCTCTTTACCCATTTATGAGTTGGCCGGGACGTGGACGGAGTAAGCACTGCCAACATGGTGGGTACGGGTCATTATTCCAAAGGCCCATTGGTCCAAAAATGCCCCCCCAAATTTACACATAAAATCCTTACTTGTTGGGTATTTTATAAATATAGTACAAATTTCTACCTACAGGACGGGTCCCTTAAAAGTAACTATTTTTCTCCATTTTACTAAGTTTGAATTGCATATAACCATTTTTTAAATAATTTTTGGACCAATGGACCTTCGGAATATTGACTAGTCGCCAACATGGCGACACCCAGAGCAGCACTTTTTGAGCTTCAAAACTGGTCTTCAGAAAACCTGTGGGTGCTGTCACGGAGGGTTTGTCCAGTATCTATGCAGTCTATGCTTTTAACATGCTCCGTTCATGTGAACGCACATCTGCTTAGATTTCACTGCAATTTTGCATCAAGATTTATGCAATTATGAATTTAATAAACCTGTATTTCACACCATTATTGAAACTTTGCAATTAATGAGCAGTTCATATGCGTGCTGAACCGTGGGAGGTGTAGGTCCTTCTTTTTTAAAAATTTTTTGTGTGTGTACCAGGCGGCAAACATGTTTATTTCTGCTGTAAAGTTGGAGGTTTTGACATAGGATTCTATGGGGATTGAGTTGCTTTTGGAGCCAGCCTCAAGTGGCCATTCAAGGAACTGCAGGTTTTGGCATTTTTCAGTTCCGGTGGTTGCCGCTTGCAGCAAACCATAAAACTCCTCCAATTCCAAGATCTATTGTGCATTAACTACATCTACACAGGTGTAATTACATGCCTATACAAACACCACAGAGCGCCCTTTGTGTGCAAACAGTGATATCAAGGTGCTCTGACAAAGCATCGCTATTTGACAGCTTTGCAATGCGAGGGGGCATGAGAGCGAGAGAGACACAGGATCAATCGGAAGACAAGTATGAACTGGAATCCATTACAGCATTCCGTAAGCTTATACTCCCTTCACTCCTGCCTTCTAGACTCAATACCTCATCCCCTGACACTCCCAGCAACACACTGCAGCTCTCCCTGAGGAGTCAGCACACCCATTCTCCTTATCGATTTGGATGGAGACTTCAGCTGCAGCTGAGAAAGACTCACTTCAGACTGAGCAGACGGTCACGTTAACACCGACAGACACAACAGGAAATGCACTGTGTTAAGAAAAACAACATGAGAAAGTTAGCATGAGATTGTTGGTGTGTTTCAGTATTTTTGTGGAAGAGCTCGAGTATAATTGTGACCCAGCAGCGTCTCTGTAAAGACACAGATATGGCATTTAACTCATGACTGAAAGTGGGGGCCCAGTGTGCAATCACCAGCACATGCTGCAGACACAAATTTGCAAATGTGATATTTAAGTGGGGCAAAGACGGAACCGCTCACAATGTCACTCGTGGCATTGTGAGCGGTTCCGTTGTACAATAATTTTAGCAACATTTGTCTGTTTATTCCCCTACTTTTACGAGTTCCTTTGGCAGATTTCCACCAAACTTGATATTTCAATGACCATCAACCCCAGAATTGCCCTTAAAGGTTAGTTTCAGTCAAGGTCATTGGGGTGAAAGGTCAAAATTTACATTTTCAGTCAGATATCCAACAAAGCTGACATGCATATGTAGTTTGGTTCTGGAACTGCCCAGAGGAGGTCAAACTTACCAAAGGTCATGGGGCCAAAGGTTAAAAATTGCCATTTTTTGCACCAAACTTGGCACACATATGGAGGGGAGTTGTGGAATTGTCCAGAGGGGGTCAAATTTGCCAGTGGTCATGCATGCACATAACTGGTGCTCAGGAACTCATGCGTGCTAAAAAAGACACGGAGGGAAGTGCAATGGTGACAGGTTGTAGGAAATGTGTTTCCTTCCGTGTTTTCTTCTGTACATCATTTTTTAAGCACACACATGCACCTGAGCACCACTTATGTGTATGCCTGCCAGTGGTCAGTCATTGCCATCATATGTCAAAATTTCAGTTTTTCACTCAGATTAGCAAAACAAATTGGTATACATATAGAGGTGGGTTCTAGAATTGCCCATGTGAGGCCAAACTTGCCAAAGTTCAATCATTGGTGTCGTTCATTGGAGTAAAAGGTCAAAATACTATTTTTCATTCTGACTTGCATCAAATTTGGCACACATATGGAGGTGATAAGTCTGTGTCGGTTCTCAGTCATCCAGGCGAAGTTAAACATCTTGCTGAAGTTTAGTCAGGTCAACTGGACTTCTTGTTTAGCTGGGAAACGTTTCACCACTCATCCAAGTGGCTTCATCAGTCTGAGGCATTGCTGGTTAGGGAGCCCAGATATACTCCTCCAGGGTGGGGTTCTCTATTGTTAGCTGTAAACATATTTCGATTAGGGATTAGGAATTGCCCACCAAGGACAAATTTGCCAGTTTGTTGCCCTACTCCGCCGAGGTCTTTTTGCTGATTTCTATCTATTAAAATGTGGCACACATTTAAGTTGACTCCAGAACTGCCCGAGCAAGGTCAGCCAGAGGTCAGTCATTTGGGTGACAATCAGGGTCACTAGGATCAAATGTCAGATTGCTGTAGCCATTACTGTCTTCATGGCCACATGTACTATTACCAAGTATTAGATAGACGCAAAAGCAATTCAGATTTCTAAGACATTAAGGCCCTCTTTCAATGGACGTGCATCAACCAGCAAAAGAAATGCAACCACAAATTAGTCAAAATTTTGCTCATATAGTTATAGTGCTGATACAGGCAGCAGTGGCCTTGGCGGCCACCAGACCTAGGCTTTGGAAATGAAATACAGTCACAAACAAGCTGAAATTAAGCTACATGTAACCTCAAAACCACACATACTGTATGCAGAGAGAGAGAGAGAGAGAGAGAGAGAGAGAGAGAGAAGAAGTGTCTGCTTCGGCTAGATTTGTACAAAATCCTTTCCACAAGGTTGTGTGGACTTGAGACTGTGTTACTTGAGTTTTAGAATATAACCACTGTTAAGCAATCATAAAACAAAATATTAGTCAGGTCAGTTAGGGCTAACTGACCTAACTGGTCTAGTGACATCTGAGTCTACAATGGCATAACAATGGCTGAAGACGGCAGTGTGATACTGCTGAAAACTCCTGTTTTGTTTTTTTTTTTCCCAAATGATTCTTTGTTTATATCATCTGCTAATACAGAAAACAAAAGTTTGTTCAATTTTGTAAATTTAAGTGTGGAGACTCTCTTTCGCACTGACCCCATTCACTCCATACCTCACTCGACCACCTCCCTTGTTTTCTTTTTCCTTCACGGCTAAATTCATGCAAAATCCTTCTGTAGGGTTGTGTGGGTGTATGACCATATTAGAGTTTTAGAACATAACCAGTGTGAAACAATCCGAAAGTAATGCTTTTCTTCCCTGATTTAGCACAGTTCTCTGCAGAAAGAGTCCTCACTGACAACCACACCTGCCCCTAATGTCCATCATCCATCTGGCATTGACAGGCCATGCAGTAGTTGGCAGGCAGGTCCATTTGATATTACATAAGCAACAAAAAGTTGCTTTTGATTCATTTGGTGCATTAATATTAACCAGAGTTTAATCAGTTTGTCTTTGTTATTCTGCCCTTTTAATTTGAAGGCATACAAGATGATGGCATTTATTGTTTTTGAGTTATTGGGGATGGACTCAAGCATTATCCATATTCCTGGGTTTTTCCAAAGCCTAAGATTACAGGAGATATATAGAATGGGGATTTTGAGGAATTGGTTTAAGATCCATTGATGGTTAGTATTAATATGAAATTGCATGTTAACTTTTTATTGGTCACATCACCTTTGACACTGGATGACCTTCAAAGGTCAATCTCAATGTCATAAGTTCTTATCACACAGTTACAGTTCACCTGCAGGTGATCCTCAATTTGTGCCTTAACAAACAATAATAAAATGGATCATAAAATGAAATATGAAAACATAGTAATATGCTTGCACGGTGAAGAGAGGGGGAAATGTGTATCAGTAACCATCTATCTGCTGCAGCAAGCTGGAATGTGGACATCCCTTTGGCCCTCCTCAGCTGCTGGGGTCCTCAACACTGAGGCACCTGCCTGCTTGATCATGCGTCACATGTCCAAAATGTCATAGCTGATGCTTCCTCACCATACAAGTGATATGCCGCATCCGAGTCTCCCCAAGTAACTGCTCGTTTGACGGAGTCATTCCACCAGTACCCAAGGATCCTCTAAAGAAGCCCAGTGGCAAAGACATTCAGATGTCACCTTGGGTCGCTGGTTCGTCTCCAAGTCTCACAACCATACAGTAAGACAGGAAGCACTAGGACCATCGTTCTCCTGCAAAAGTATCATCATCATCACCAAACACCTCTGT
This sequence comes from Chatrabus melanurus, assembly GCA_900302635.1. Classification (NCBI taxonomy): domain Eukaryota; kingdom Metazoa; phylum Chordata; class Actinopteri; order Batrachoidiformes; family Batrachoididae; genus Chatrabus; species Chatrabus melanurus. The sequence continues at coordinate 7,828 of OMMV01175626.1, read as the reverse complement.
CTAGTTACCTCATAACTTCATAAGCACCTCTCGGTTTTAAAGGCAGATGACCCAGAGAAATGAATGTCACGGCCAAGAGAAGTGAATCTCTCAACAAGTTCCATACTTTCACTGCATACAAATATACTTCTGATGGTCAAGTCCAAGAAGTCATTGAAGGTCTTGGTCCAGGACAATCACAAACCCACACGCTTGGATTGACCAATGAATTATGACAGCCAATTAATTCAATATTACTGGAAAATATGACCTCAGAAGTACATTGTTAACCTTTAAAAACATTTCAGCTTAAATGTTTCAATTTGTTAGCCACAATATTATATAAATCTGCTGTTGATCAAAAGTATCCACTTAAGAAAAGTTAGGTTTTCTCATTTTATTTATTAGTACTTACTCTTTGATCTGTGTGGCCAACAAGAACTTCAAATGAAACAGATGTTTTGGTGGTAAATAATTTATATTGTCTAAAACAACTGAAGAAAAACCTTGTGCCCCTTATTGACATATTGAGAAAACCTTCTGTTGCATGGAATATAAAATTCATCAACAACAAAGCAATCTTTATATGAAGCAGGTGAGAAAACTTACTAACTTTAATTCAGAAAAGCAACGGTTTATATTTTTGGATCTCATACCATGCTGAGATTCACCCAGACCCGATGCTTCCCCAAGCCAACGGCCTTATCTATTTCGCTGCTGTCACTAACAGTCAAATCTTTGTCAGCATTTTCTGATTAGGAAGACTGCCAAGAGGCAACTTCAAGAAAAGTGAGTGCTTACACTTATCGCCTACAGAGGAGTTCCCTCCCTGCTCAGAAAAAAATCCTAAGAAGAGCAACTTACAAAAATGTAAGTGGAGTTGATTAATAGGTACTAGCGGATAGAAAACTGCAGAACAATAGATGGAAATTGGGAAAGCAACAGCAACTGTATAAATGGGACATCTATGTCTGATCATTCATTATGATACTGGGGACGAGCATGAGAAACAGGCCGTAAGCCAATATTTTCAAGCAGAAAAAAATAAATGGTTAGAATTTTGTGATGTTGATGCTGGTAGCAGTTGGGCTACCAATATGTAGACCTGGGTTTGATTCCTGGTCCTTGGACAAGACATTTTATCTGCATTGTCCCAGTCCACCCAGCTGTAAATGGGTACTGGCTGGGAAAGTAACATGCGATGCCCTGGCATCCATATGCAGTGGTATTTAGGGATAAGCACCAGCACCAATGGGTCAGTGGGGCCTGTATAGGATGAAGAGATGGCCAGTGTTTTTGGTGGGCCGGGCTACTCTGCCAGGCCATTGGAGGTGGAAATAATGTGATTGGTATTTTATGTCAATGAAGACTATCCAGTGCAAAGGTGGGATGAGATATGCAGTCATGGGTATATGAGTCAAGCCAAGTCTGGGAGCATGAGCTGGCACCACGCATTACCACATCCACAGAACCACCCTGGGTCCAGGATGGCAACGATGATCCATCCCATCCTCTTGAAAGTAATCATCTATCTGCCCAAGCCAGGTGAAACATGGGTGTCAATCAGTGCAAATTGCGATAGTCATGGATCAAGACAAAGACAAAGGCTTTTAGTGACTTTCTGGACTTGGCCATCAGAAGTGCATCTGTATGCGTTGAAACTTGCAGAGACATTCACTTATCTCGGCAATGACATTCGTGTCTCTGAGTCCTTGGCCTTTGAGCTCAAGAGACGCTTGGGAAGAGTTTATGTATTCATGAAGTCACTGGACAGAGGTGTCTGGTGATGCCGATACCCTTGCAGGAGAATGAAGGTTCAAGTCTTTAGGGTCCTGGTGCTTCGTGTCTTACTGTATGGTTGTGCGACTCTGACGCTAACCAGTGACCTGAGACGATGAATGGATGCCTTTGGCACTTGGTCTCTTCATGGATTGTTGGGTACCATTGGAATGACTGTGTCAAACAAGTGGTTACATGGGGAAACTCAGATGAGAAGCATCACTTGCATTATGATGGACCATCAGTTTTTATATTTTGCTAGGAATTATATCCTATTATGTATGTTTTGGGCAAAATTAACATCTCAGAAACACATGCTCCTGGTGGTGGTGGTGGGTGGTGTAATAAACAACTTTCCAATAAGGCTGTGACCCTACTATGTTTTTTAAGTTTTGTTTTTCAGTGTCAAACAACCACAAAACAGACCACACATCACACATGTTGATTGACTGCATCTGTGGCGACTGCTCGTTACAGGTCGCTTAATCTGAGTGCAAAGTACTGCTGAGTGTGCAAAGGGCTGTATTTAGTTATGTAATCAGTCATGGGGGTGTTTTAGGTACAATACAAAAGAAATAGATTGCCATCAGTCATGCACTTCAAAAGCCAACATGCACTGAAACCTGGGGCACTGCTGTTTCGACAGCAGATTCAAGTGCGAGGTTTTCCGGCTAGCTAACAGATTGCATGCACCACATCAAAATGCAAGAGAGGGTGTCAAGTATTACTCCTCCGCTGAACATCACAGCCCTACAGCTCTGAGATCTCGACAAATTTGCTGCCAAGCAAAACAGTTTACTTGATGTCTCAGGACACCGCTGCTAATTAAAGTCGTACATAAGAATAATATAGAGCAAATTAATCTAAATGATCTTCACATTTTTTTCCCCCACCCACACCATCACCCTACTCTGACATTTCATGTCAACTTTAAATGGAATATGAACTCAGGAAAAATAAATAAAATGAAGATAATGCACAGAAAATCAGACTCTTGGTCATTTTGAGGAATTACTTTATTCATTCATTCATACAAATCATATGTAATGTATCTTAAAACATTCCAATTAACCAATCATTGAATTTAATAATACTCCACCTAAAGTACATATATCAGTCATGTCCATAAGTATTTCGCCAGTGACCATTTTTTTGTAATTTTGCCTTTGTACACCACAATGGGGTTGAAATGAAAGTCAAAATATGCCTTGAGTGTAGACTTTTAGATTTAATTCAAGAGATTTAACACAAATATTGCATTCACCATTTGGGAATTACAGCCATTTGTATACATTGTCTCCATTTTCACAACACATGAAGTAATATTGGAGTAACTGAATATAAGGATTATTTTGAATACAAATCATCCCTTTTATAGCCAGTTTTCTTTACACAATTCAGGAAATGGATACATTAACATTTCCAAGTCAGTGACTATGTCTTGGACTTCATTTGTGTCAATCATTAAGAAATACAAACAGTATGGTTCTATATGGTAAATCCGTCTGGAGTAGGGAGTTCTCAAAGACAAGAAGTAGACCAGCGAGGGAAGCCACCAAGACACCCAGTGTAGAGCTGTAATGATTAATCAACATCTATTTTGTTAATTGATTGTTTTGATCAATGATTTTTTTAAATTCAAGGTATTGAAATAGTAAGCCACCCATCTATGTTTTCCTTGGCATTTACAACGCCAAATTAGAAAAAAAAGTTATGACAGGATGGAAAATGCAAATTAAAAACCCCAACAGTAATTCTTACATTTACTTTGACTTTTATTTCATTGCAGACAGTATGAACCCAATATATGTCATGTTTTGTGTGGCCAATTTAATTTAATTTGTTAATTTACATCCATTCCTGCATTTCAGGCCTGCAATACATTCCAAAAAGAGTTGGGATGTGGGCAAAATAATGGCTAGTAATGAGGTAATAATGATGCCATTTCAAACAGGTGATTGCAATCCTGATTTGGTACAAAAGCAGTTTCCACAAAGGGCTGAGTCTTTGAGGAGAAAAGATGGACAGAGGAACTCCAGTTTGTCAACAAACACGTGAGACAATTATTGAAAGGTTTAAAACCAATGTTCCTCAAAGAAAGATTGGAAAGGATTTGCATATTTCTCCCTGTATAGTGCACAATATTAAACAATTTAAGGCATCTGGAGGAATTTCAGTGTGTAAAGGACAAGGGCACAAGCCTAAGGTGAAAATCGGTGATCTCTGATCCCTCAAACTGCATTGCATCAAGAAATGTCATTTCAGTAGCTGATATAACCACATGGGCAAGGGATTACTTTGGGAAACCTTTGTCAAGCACAGCAGTATGGAGTTAGTCACAAATGCCACTTAATTTCACTGTGCAAAAAAAGAAGCCTTGTGCTAACCTTGTCCAGAAGTGATATTGACATCTCTGGGCTCAGAAGCACCTGGGATATTTTTTTGGAAGATCCACCGTGTGCTCCAGAACTAAAGATGAAAATGACCATTCAGACTGTTATCAGCAACAAGTCCACGTTTTTTTTTTTTTTAATTTGCATTTTCCATCCCATCTTTTTCTGATTTGGGGTTGTATATTTCTTTACAACATTATTACTTTACAATGAAGAAACTGTCCAGCGGTTTAAACATTGTTAGCCATATAAAGTGTACAGCAGGACTCGAAAGTACTACTGTTTCTTGAAACCTTTAAAAAAATAAAAACTAGAAATACCCATCAATAAGAGGCAGAAAATAGATCAACGTAGTGAAGCATCAATGCAAAACTTAGCTTTGATCCATCATAGTACCCCAGTTGATTCAAATGCAACTATTTGCAAAAGTATGAAAAAAAAACAGAATAAGTTTAAAAAAAAATAGTAAAATGTGAAGATTGAAGCCAGAACTAGAAATTCTTGGAGATCACATACCTCTGCCAAGACTTAAGTACATATTTTAACCACAGATTCCATCAAGAGAAATCTGAGGGAGAAGAAAAATACAGGATTTTTCCCACACTTTCTTTAATCAAAATGCTAGTATGCATCATGGGGCAAGCTATCAAAATGATATTTTGATACTCTTTGCAGTTGACTATGTTGTAATATTTCTGATCTATTCTGAGTAGGAGGACTTCCTGAATGAGGGACATGTTGTGTGAAGGACGCTGGCATTGAAGTTAGGTTTTGTGTTATTTAGGACATTAATTTCTGAGTAATTTTAGACTTTACTGAGTAATATTGGAGTTAAATGAGTGTTTCTGCATAAAATTAAAACATGAAAGGCCCGGAGACATAGCAAAACATGACTGTTTGGGGATCAAAAAGGGGCAAAAAAGGGCTTTGTGTGGTAAAAGTACCCAAATCCAGCCATTTTGTCACAAAAAGTACCCAAGTCCAGGTATTTAGCCAGAAAATGTACTTAAGTCCAAAATGATTTTTTTTATTTTCTCTGCAATAAAGTTTTTTTTTTTTGTTTTTTTTAAAGTTTGCTGACTGTTTATAATCTCTGGATCCAGCAACAGGCGCCATAGTATGCTACCTCAAAAAAAAAAAAAAAGTATATGCATCATGTTTTGAAAAGTTTCATCACCAATATCTCAAAACTGATTTTTTGTGACTTAAGAACTTCTTGCACCCATGTCTTTAATTGGGCAAGAAACCAGCAACTATTTTTTCACATATTCTGTGAGCATACAATATTTCTGATTTAGTGAACACAATAAAATGATAAAACATTTATGGTACTTTGTATAATAAAGATACAGCAGGTGGGCAATGACGGGTCGTTAAAAATACAATTTAAGTCTTTGATTTTCAGTTTTGTAATAAAGTTTAAAGTGATCCATAAATAATAATAATAATCAAATAAAGCCATGGGATTTAAGTTATGTGTTGTTCTTCATTTATCTGATCTAGTTTAACATAATATATACAGAAATACTTCATCTTAGTCTCATGTGTCAATCAAAATTCTGATTCAAGGTTTGGGTGGGCCCCAGAAGATTTTCAGATTTCAAAGTGGGCCCAAGCATTCTGAACTTTGGGCTGCTTTGCATTATTTCAATAAAATTTAGATCACTAACGATAACACTTGGACATTTATACTAGTATGGACAGATGTGATACCCTATTACACAGCAGAAATAAGCATGAGAACATATGCAGTTTTTTTTAGTTTTTTAGCTTGCACATCAAAGTACATGACCGTTTCCTATGTCATTGTGTTGTTTCACCCAGCAGTGGTGGAGAAAGAGCTGGAAACAGGTAAGAGAGTGAGAGACAGAGACAGAGTAGAACCGGTGAGGGGTGTGAAAAGCAACTGTGAAAGTGAACACATGTCATCATCTAAAGCTGAGGCAACTAAGGACAAAAAAGCTTATATAACTGAGGGTTACAGTTGTGCTGATGTTATAGAAGGATAACAAAATAAAGTCATGAAGGATGCGTTGTGAGGACAGAGAACATTTCCACACCGAAGTCACCAAGCAACACACAATGAGAAACAGACATCTCCCATCCTGACAAGTGTGTCACAATTTCTGACTGTATTTTCAAAGTGGTTCCCAAAATAAAATACAATAAAATACAAAAGTTTATTAAACCCTCTAGTTTCAGTCGTTATCAGGACACTCTTCAAACTTGCAGCATTATTAAATTATATATTGTGATAAATATTGATATTTGTTAGAAAAAATATTGCGATATGGTTTTTTTGCCATATTGTCCAGCCCTACCTCAGTGACTTTTACTGGTACTCCTCCAATGCATGGCTTCCATTCAAGAAAAAAAAAAAGGACAAAGTGTGCAGTTGTGAAAGGGTACACAGTTCTTGCCTTGTTAAATGACTGACAAACAATCAGAAGGTCAGAGAGAACTTTACAAAGACAGTTACATGAACCAACAATATAAAGCCACTGTTAAATGTGAAAAACGAGTTAGAAGAAACATTAAATTGGCAAAACTTGCAACCAATATTCATTTTAAGCACTAGAAAAGATGCTTGAAGAAGGAATCTTCCACTAGCTGAAAATCCTTTAATAAATCAATGTGGAGATGACAGAATTTAAGTTTTTATACCTGAGACCACTGAAGTAATGAATGCTAATTTGATGTTTGTTTGTTTTGTTTTATTTTACTCTTCACAGAAGTGTTGAATTTCTCAGGAGAATTGGCTGCAGGTTGGGCTAAGTGACAGATCCCATTGTTACGACATTCTGATGTCATTAAAAAAATCTTGTCCTTATCATCTCCACTCTTACTTACCAGGAATCTCATGCTCTGTGTGTATGTACAGTCCAAAGTTCTGGTTCTCCATCTGTTCACCATACACCCTCAGCATGTTTGTGCCTTCACCTTATCACACGACCCCGGCCCTGTCAGCGCACCTGTTCTCCATTCATGATTAGCCCCACTCTGTAAACGAGCCACCGTTCCTTTCCTGTCAGATCTCCTTTGTTCCAGAGTACTGAATGTTCCGGCCATTTCCTGCAGACTGTTGTTGGATGCCCTCCGATGTAGTTGTTGCTTTTGAACTGTTTTTAGGCACTGTTTATGCTTTAGCTTTTTTGGGATTGCTTTTTTGCATTGTTATAAATTACAAATACCTATTTTCAGTGTGTCTGCAGCTGATCCTAAAAAATCAGCAATAGTTTAAAGCTACAGTGTGTATGATTTAAGGGCCTATCACACTGAGCTGCGACTGTCGTGGCATGGTCGCGAACTGATGGAGCCGTGACATTGCGGCGAAAAATGCGGATTTTGGCTGAGTCGCACCTTGCACTCACACTGACGTGGAAGAGCAAAACGATCGCGGATGGCTCGTGCATGACGCTCGACACGCACGCGGCATTCGCTCGTCATGTGTGGGAGCACGCAGCGATATTCGTCCCAAAAATGTGCCTGGATGTCGAGCGAGTGCCAGGCGGGATTCACTGGATGCCGGCCATCGTTTGCGGGAGTGTGGAGCGACATTCGTGCGCCACGAATGAACACATTGACGACTAAATGAACGGATGAATGACACTGGGAATGTTGCCAGACATTTGCGTGAGTGTCATGTAACACGCGGACAATATTCATACGTGACAATT
>OMMV01175623.1:0-10577 GCA_900302635.1 Chatrabus melanurus | reverse complement strand
TGGGTTGCCAGATTGGGCAGTTTCCCCCAACAAGGCAAAACAATTTTGGGCGGTTTTTTGTGCACTCGCGGTTTTTGATGAGGTTTTGGGCTGGAAAACCTTGCTGGCATCTGGCAACACTGGACGGCAAGCAGCGTTTGTGAACACTCATGTTACTGGTTTGGAAATACAGTTGTGTTAGACTGTTGTGTAAAATTATATTGTGCTACGATATTTCTCAAAAATCGCTAGATGCTTTTACTGCTTTTGAAACCGGTCGCTGGCGACGATAACATTTGTTGACACATTTTCGCGTCGCTCTGCAAAGTACGTCACCCGTATCGTTGGTCTGATTGGGTAAAGGACTATCCAATCGCGTACAGAGCCATGCCTCTTGTCCAGGAGAAATACAGCGCTGACTCCCCAGACTAAGTTCATAGATTGAACTTAGTCTGGTGATAGCCAGACAATCGAAACACTGCTCCGGAATCGAACATTGTTCCAGTCTGTATCAAAAGGATGATTTGGTGTTAAAACATATTAAAATGCAAGTGAATGAATTGGGACTCGACTGTTTTTCAGTTTCATACTTAAAGGTCACAGCCAGCACAGGGCCGATACGTGCGCTAGCGTGTACATTACTCGTTTCTAATAGTCATTTAATCCATCTCTTTTGAGATTCCTTACAGGTACACTGTGATTCTATTGTCCTGCGATACTGAAACTTTTTGAGCTGAAACAACTTATCTTGAAGTTGAGTTTAACTGCCTTTTTAAGGCAGCAGGTGAACTTTCGTTTGTAAGTTTGACAACTTGAAATTTCTTACAGTGTAGGGTTGTCGGACCAATAGTTAAATTGTGTGCAGTGTGTGTGGCCTTAAAAGACAACTGTTACAACTGTTCAGAGGTGAGTTGAGGTCTTCACAGAGCCATGATTTTGGAACCAATACAAAACAGTTCTTTCGGGGGGGGACCTACATGAGAACAATGTGCATGAATTAACCTCAACAGGGACCCAAGAATAATTAGATAATTGAAAATAGGGTGCACCTGAATAGACAAATACAGCAGCATGATGTGCCACAAGTAATTATTTTTATTCAAATATATTTTTTCTCATACCAGTGTTACCTGATGTGGAAAAGTAGGCCCAGTTTGAATTCCTTTGTTAAACCACAGTCTTCGATTGTGGCATGCGTCCTCATTTGATTTCCATTTCAAAGAAAAAATTCTGACAATGTTTGAATGGCACGTGACATTTTTATTTATTTTTATGTTGATCACATTTTAAAAGGAGGAGCAGGAAAACACTCCATTTGTGTTTCACATTCTTCAGCTCAACAACAAAACAGTTTTCTCCTGTGATGATGACGTGCTTTTACCGCTTTCCCAGTCGTGCCAGGGTTGGAGCTGAAATAGGAACCGTTCAGAGCGTTTCCAACGCAATGCTATGTCAGACAAATCTGTACATATGGTGCTTTTTTTGGCTCCAGAATTTTACCAGTTTGCAGTCTGGCAACTGTGACACCACAGGCCAGATGGTAGAACAATTGAGAAATATTTTTGTAAATCACTTTCCAACATATCGTTTTTGTCAAACTTTCAAACACAACGTGTAGAAAGATGCAGTAGCAAGACCACAGGCTGCATATATATTGGACAAAGCCTCTGTGAAGTCACACACAAGTTTACTGGAGAGCGAGTTTGAAGCTCAAGTGTGGAGGACCGATGATCACCATCTTGGCAGAGCCCAACTCCTGGCCAACCCATAAATGGATAAAAGACTGGACTGTCTGAAAGACCGGCATGACCTGGGAAGGATGAAAGAAGCCCAAACACGTCCACCTAGCTCAACGTTACCAAGCTACCGAAGCCTAACAAGCTACGGGTGATTAAAGCATGTTTTTGTGGAATGGGCAGTGGCTCCAATAACAGGTGGTTTGAGTGCAGGTATTAAAAACTATGAATGGCACATAGCCTCAATAACCGTCACCCTATCAGTGTAGCTAATGTTAGCTAGCTAGTGATATGTGCTAACTGTCCAGTCTATGATAAAAAAATATATATATAAGACGCCCAGGGACACAAAGACTTTTCATCATTGCGAAAGGAGGCACACATTAACACTCCGGAATTATTCTACAGTACTTCTTCCAACTGATGCAGAAAGCACTTTACAATGTTGCTTCACATTTACCAATTTCTCACACACACACACACACACACACACGTCACTGTGCTGCAACTACACACTGTCAACCAAGGAGGAAGCCATTAATCCAAAATTGACAAAAGGCTCAGCTTTTGTCTTGGTGATCAACTGTAAACTTGTACAGCTTTTTTTATGTTGATTTTAGGGCGTACTCACACTCGGCCCAGGTGCCTTGGACCGTGCCTGAGCAAGACTTGCCCCGTCCCCACTACCCCGCTGGCCTGCACTCACATTGCACTGCCCGGTCAGGGCCAAGCTGATGAGATCAGTTTTATATATGGAGGTGAAGTAATGTAATATTTATTATGACCAAAAACGACAGGATAAGAAAGCTCGATATAAATAAGAGATGGGCGTGGCTACTCAATAAACAGCCGAAACCAGGCAAAATTATCTAAATTCTTCCCAACTGCACATATTTCATTATATCAATATAAATATTGAATAGAAATAACATTCATTATTCAATAATGTTCATGCAAGAAATAAATGTTTTAAGTATAAAAATACTTAAGTTGAACATTCATTTCATGCATGACTAAGTCCTCCTACAAAGTGCAAGAAATGTGCAGTGGGTACTATGATTACTAAATAGGATAAGTGCATTATAAATACGTCTATCTATACATAAATATTGTGAATTTAAAATAAAAAAGCACCAACACCCAAGCACATCACTGTCACTCAACCGCTCACCATGCAGACATGTTACAAGCCCTCTGACATACTGCAGTGGGTGATGAAGAATTCAAGGGCACATAAACACACATACAATCGTAAATAAAGGAAATTAATGGCTGTATTAAGCATGACAATAGTTAAAGGTAAGCACGCAAATACAACCGTCTCATCAAAATTATTATGAAAGGAGACACTTGTCTCATTGATTTGGTAATTGTCTCATTTGGTCAGCTGATCAACGACACACCAGTCTCATTGTCAATTTTCCCGTGCTAGAACCCTGATTAAGTTTGAAAGTTTTTAGAGAAAGTGTACGTACAATTATGTCCGCAACTATACATTTAGCTTGAGAGAAATGTTCTGGACAAAGTGCGACACCAAAACAAATAGGACAGCACTATAAAACATACAGTCTGAAGTCGGCATACTAAAAAAAAAAGCAAAGATGTAACATAAAATGAAGAATAAATTGGATAAAAATAGCACAACATACATAACAGACCAAATAATTACATGTTGTGAGTAAATATACAGAGTTTTCAGAAACACCTGCATAGATGACGTTACATATTCCTGCTCTCTGGGCAGTGGAAACGCAGGACAGTTCTTACAAAAAGTGAGCTGTACACTGATCAAATTCTACTTTTTGAAGTCGAGTATTAGCCTGTTTGGATCTACTCTGATATCAGATGTACTGACACACGCACCAAAGCCCCACAGCAACAGAAGGGTGTACAGCCTAGACCCTTCTATATGGAATATAATTTGGTCCCAGCACACCTTGGGTCCTAGGCTTTGCTTTCTAGGAACCAGTTGGATCCATGAAGGCGTCTAATGATAGAAGAATTGTACTATGAGCATTGAATGCCAATCTCTTCTGCTGACAAAGGACAAATCTAAAGGTGTTAAACAATAGACTGTAAAGCAGTATCATACACACAGTATTTGTGAAGTTTCCTCTTCAGAAGATATCAGTTTGTCTTAAAAATTCATGTCTGTATTACAATAATACGATGAATATTTGTCAATCAGAGGCCAACATGAACTGTGCCACAGACCTGCAGCTATAACTGCAATTCCTTAAAGTTGACAGATATGAATAAGTCACAAAACCCTCAGCTCAAAAAGTGTACATACACACTGATAAGGTTAGAAGCAGCAGAAAGAATTCTCGTCAGTTTGCTGAACAGCAATACTTGTACAAAAAAAAAAAAAAAAACAGTCGAATGGAAGGAGTATATGTTTAAGTTATTGTTCTTTACCAAATGTGACCAAAAAAAATCCTATATGTTTTTAAACTGCTAACAGAAATGATGTGAGGACAGAGACTGTGAAAGGACAGAAAAAAAAACCCTTTGCTCTCTTTTCTTCCCACTTACCCGTTTATCGATTTCTCCATGCTGCAGCTGCACAAAGCGAGCACTGATAGCAGCAATGTAGCTCTGCTGATTAGAAAAAGCGACCCGCCCAGCTCCCTTGGGGTACTTCAGCTCAGGGTCTGTGTCGATGCCAGCGTAGCAAACGCCACCGTACAGGCGGTCCATGATCATGGCTAGCTCCACTGCAGAAGGCGTTAAGAGGACAGAAATATAAGCAGAGTGTATGATTAAAAGAGAGTACATGGAAGGACTTTCTTAAAAAGAAGTCTTCGGCTACAATTTGCCAAAAGACACAAGTGAAACTCGAGCCTCGAGTTTTCTCGTAGCAAACTCCTTCTCTGTTCCACTCCAACGTGAAGCTGCGAGTGGTGACGCAGCAGGCAAAAGTTGTACCATCCCTAGTTTTTCCAGATACATCCACAGAAGCCTATAACACTTTCACAGTTGTCATGGGTGGGTTCCCTCACTAGTCCCCTTCTTACAAATCATTCAGTTTTAGAAAAACTGCCTACTCCAGTCACATTTACCATATAGTACCAGAGTGATTGTAAATGGTGGATATAAATGAAGTCCAAGACATATTCTGTGACTTGGAAATGTTCACGTATACATCCTTTAACTTCTCTAAAGAAAACTGGCTGTATAAGTGATGATTTTGTAGTGTTATACTTATGCAAGTCATTATTTTAACTTTAATATTTCTTATGTACAAGTTGTGCTTTTTTTTAAATTTATTTATTTATTTTTTAATTGTTTGGTAGTCCAGCGACTTATATTTCGAAGCAACTTATCAAAAAAATACTGCACTGTCATCTACAACCACAAGATGGCACAATTTACAACACATGACAAGCTGCTGCTCTATACTGATCTGAATGAGGGACTGATCCACACTCCAAAGCAGACTGTGGCGGTAAAGAAAAAGAAGCAGAATGAGGATGTGCTGGGTCTTACAGAATGAGCGAACTTAATAAATCATGCTCTCAAACTGAACGACCACACTCTTGAATAGACAGCAGAAACAACCTTCATATGCTCTTGAATAAAGAGAGGGATTAACCATACTACTCAACACTTGACTTATTTGCACTTTGTGGGACAGCTGGAGGACGAGGAGGATGGCTAGGTTAAGGTAAAGCTAACTATAATGTTTTAAAAATGTATAATCAATTAAAACAATTTATATTTAGTGAGGTAAATGTGCACATGTTTAGCTCCATGACCTTTTCGTCTGTTCAGTGGTGACAAGAAGCAGTTTACTCTTGAGTTCCTTGTGCCTTGTACAATAACATTAATTAGCCTATTAGCTTCTGCTTGCTAATGCGGCGTTTGTACTATAAATAATGTGCCGATTAAATTAATTTAGCTTCTTGTTGCATGATGCAGTAGCACCATGCTTCAAAACAAATGTGACCTATACACCGATGTGACTTTTTTTTAACCCCCTTCTCATGATGCATTTTTGGACAGATGCGACTAATACTCAGGAGTGACATATACTCTGGAAAATATAATTTATATCATGTTGTAGAGATTTGCTTTTGGTGGATAAGTATAGAAATATTAAAGAATCCTGAATCCTGGTATGTATGTATTTATTTAAAGACAAGGGGTGGGAGTAAATAAGTTTTACTTCTTCTCACTCCTTTTCGAATGTTTATATGATTATGTTTTTATTTGTATTGTTGTTGTATTTTTATTCTAAAATGTTCGAAATAAACTACTACTGATCCCCCTTTTTTTTTTTTTTTTTTTTTTTTTTATAAATGGCATAAAGAAATTAAAAATGTTTAAAAGCCCATTGGTATCGAGACATTCAACATCTGCCATAAATGCTTTTAGAAATGCACAATTAATCAAAATGTTTGATAAACAATTAGGCATAATAATTATTAACCTACATATATAGCATCTGATTTTCCCCCTACATTTAACAAAGATAGAAAACTGAGGAATCTGAAATAGTTGGTAATGGATGAAGCAGAATTCTTCTGCTTTACAAGTTGTTGACAAGTTGACACTAAACCTGCTGCAGAGATATGACAGAGATGCAATCTGGGGTATATTATCAGTACAGACATATTAAAGTTCCCTAGAATTTGTTGGGGCAAGTATGACACGATTATACAGTGGGTAGGAGCAACAAATAAAACACCCACTATGTCTTACATTCAATTAGTTTTCAAAGTTAAAGGGACAATCCCTAATATAAACAGCATCAACAAAGTGTCACTCTGTCCCTGAACTTTACAAAAAGGTTTGGAACTTTAACACTGAAACTGTTTGTATTAACTACCAATAAATAACAAGTCAAACATCAAAACTGTGTTAGAAGATGCCGAAGGCTTTTTTAGATCTGTAATGTTTGTAAATCTCAGATAAGGCCTACATTTTAGTTATGACTTTAAAAACAATTGTATTAAGAATTATTTGAATGTCTAGGCAATTAATTTCATTTAGATTTTACATTACATACATGAAATTTCAGAAAGGGTCATAAAATGCCATATTACAATGGTCCTGACACCACTGGTCATTCAGCGCAGTGCAGAAATTGCATTGCTGTAAGGATAAAGAGGAATTTAACATTCTATACAACAGCATGTCTCAGTGATTCTTGGTAGGATCAGTGTAGGCAAAAGCTGAAGTAAAGGGAACAGTGCATTTAGTTATTTAACTCGACCCTTCAACAGGACTGCTTGTTACTAACACAAACTGATAATGTTAGTTATTGTACAGGCAGCAGCATTTCAAGTTAAGCCTACTTTGATTATTATTGCTCGTTTTATTTTTACCATGTAAAGCATAAAATGTACTATCTTGGAGAGATGTTTAATAATTATCATAGGCACACTAGAATTTTGAGTTTTTCTCTCTCACCGTGTCAGTCAATGAATAAATAAACTGAAATGTCCAAACAGTCCAATTCCAAAAAACCTATTTCATTAAAGAAACTATCAAGTTACAAAAATGATTTTTTTTTTTTTTTAAATCTCTTTGTAGGCGTACTGATCATTTAATGTTTGTAAAAACCTGATTAAAGGCAACCATAGTTTATCATAATCTGAAAGAGACTGAAAAATGAAACGTGGTCACAAATTTTACTTGTTTATATTTAGTTTAAAATAGATATTTACCTAAATTTTCATTAGTTTTATGAGTTTGAAGCACATTAAATGTGCCAAAAACCTTCACACTATCCATCCAATTCTTTCATATTTATATGTCAACACATTCCTCCATCTCCAGAAAACCAGAATTGTTTGATAACTCATCCATCTCTCTGAAATGTACCCAATAATTTATAATTAAACTAACAGCTAGTTAGTCCCATTACACTGTGCAAAACGGCACTTTCCTGTTACCTCATGTTATACCAGCTTAGAATAAGGTCACTCGCCTGAGGTAATTATAAAAATCATTCAGTTAAATCGTTCAGTTAAAAATAATCATCTTTTGAAAGCTTTGAAAAACAGTTATGAATGAGGAGTGTTTGGAGGCAAATAATCCTCCACAACTGAAAGTATGGTGGTGGTATTTAGCTTGGACTCGTAATGGTTATCTGGAGACTCCATGTGCTGTAACTGGCTGTAACTCTCACCCATTTTCAAACTGTCAGCCAAATCATTCCAAACATGAATCCCATGCAAATATTTTGTTTCAGTTGAAATGACATGAGACAGAAACATAAGATGCTCCAACGTCCAAATTACTGTTACTTTTATTCAAACATTGCATTAAAAAAATAAAAACAAGCTCCAGTTGCCTTAATGGCCACCAGGACTCTGATGAGCAACAAGGTTTCATAACTCTTCATAAACTTTACAATGTACCTGCCTGAATAAACCCAAACATGTCCCACTGTGGCAACATTCCTATTTAAACTAATATATAAAACAATAACAGCAAATTATTATTTTACAAGATGCCACTATGGCCCAAAACAGGAGGTTCAGAGGTCCTCACCTGTCTATCAGAATCCAAGACTCCAAAGCTGAATATACAGTAGTTTTTTGTTTGTTTGGGTTTTTTTTAAATTTTTATAAAAACAGAGTTATTGACAGCCAAACTAGCTGACTGACTCCATTATGCTTATGCTTGCCCAGTTATTTGCGGGAAGGGGATTGGGCTTGAGGCCCATTTTCCCAGGCATTGGTCTTGGATGCCTTTGTTTTGAGGGTTCAAAGCCTTGGTCATCTAAATAAATTTCAAGGAATTTTCAAAGAATATGGAATTTTGCAATTTTTTTCAAGTGAATTTTAAAATTGTTTGGTTGCTCTGTGTGATAACTTTATGTTCCGAACCCAATACATTAATTCATTTTCTATACCCGCTTATTCCAATTAAGGGCCATGGGGGCCTGGAGCTTATCCCAGCAGTCATCGGGTGAGAGGTGGGGTACATCCTGGACAGGCCACCAGTCCATCGCAGGGCCACATATAGACAGACAAACACATTCACACTCTCACTCACACCTACGGTCAATTTAGAGTCAACAATTCACCTATGTTTTACCTACCTTATGTTTTCCTAAATATAGTCAGTTGCTCCCTTTTGATTCAAGTTAGAATGCCATGTCTGTCACATGTAGCTCACATGATTCCTGCTATAATAAAGTTGAGTCACATGGGTCTCCAGGTCTGCACATGGTTTGCAGAATATGAGTCTTCGCCGTTTTTTGATTTTTGATGTAGTTTTGCCTCGGAAGTTAAGAATACATACATAAATTAATATTACTTCAGGTATATTTAGATAAAATTGACAAGAATACAGCTTGAATCCAATGTATTTATAATTTGATAGGAAGCTAATCCCCAGGAATTTTTGTCCACATTACAAACATAATTTAGGTATATCCACAATACAGAATACTACTTTTACTGGAAACAACTTCTGTTCAAGTTACTGTCAAAATATACTGTGTTTTACATATAAAAGTTCATATTCTTTGTCACTTTTTTGTGACCCGCTGTCTTCATATGATCACTCTCATTTTTTCTTTATTTAGGCCTTGGTGCCACACATTGCTGCAGTCACCACACTAAGGAACCACATTAGGTCTTGAATGGCAACCGGGTCCATCCCCGCTTCTTGAAAATAACCATTTATCTGCTGCCGCCCGGTGAAACAGTCATTCCAACAGTACCGAAGGATCCTCTGAAGACACCTAACACCAAAGATGTCTAGTCGTCATCTTAGGTCACTGGTTAGCATCCAAATCTCACAACCACACAGTAAGCACCAGGACCTTGGACCATGATTCTCCTAAAAGGTATCGGCATCACCAAACACCTCTATCCATGATTCTCATGACTCCATAAAACCTTCCCATGTGTCTCTCCATCTCAAAGGCCGAGGAACCAGAGACATGAATGTCACTGTCAAGATAAATGAATCTCACTACAAGTTTGACACTTTCACTGCATACAGATACACTTCTGATGGCCGCGTCCAGGAAGTCATTGAAGGCAATCGCAAACTCATACACACTGATTCATCACTCAGCTTCTCAAGTGCTGCAACAGAACATTCATTAATTCCACAAAGATCAACAAATTATTGTTATTACTATTATTATTATCATTAATGTCTTGACCTGGAAGGGTCAAAGTCTTGGCCTGGGTCTTGCCCTTGAGACTTTGGGCCTTGGCTACAACACTGCCATCAACATCATGTGAAGACAGCAAAAAGAAGGCTGCTATGTAACTTCACTTGAACACAGCAGTGATTTAAACATCACATGACACCTCACATGTCAACTCATAGTTGAGCAAGTATAAAAAAACAATTAAAATAAATCAAAGAATGAAGTAGGGATGGCAGTGCCAAAACGTACACAAACAAGACAGTGGATAATCCTAATTAACTGGCAAAGTGCAAGGGTCATCCCTAATTCTTGACACTTACTAGACTATTGGATATCACTAGCTCACACAATGCTTACCTAACAGATTAAAATTTCTGGTACATGAGGGTTTGACCCTTTAATTTGGAGCATCCTGTACCATCTTGGAATTAAATTGAAAAGGCCGTCCCTAATTCATAGACTGCTTGCTTAACAGTTTATAATGTATATTGTGTGGTAAAGGAATGTTTGGTGGTATGTATACAACTCCATGTGTAGCTATTAGAGTCACTCTGATCTGCTCTTTCATGGATTGAGAGTTGTAAGTGTTATCTTTGTGCAGTAAAACTTGTCTGAAAAGTGTAAAGAAGTCGGGACGACCCTTGCACTTTGCCAGTTAATTAGGATTATCCCATACTGTCTTGTTTCTGCACTTTTTTGCACTGCCATCCCTACTTCATTCTTCAATTTATTTTAATTGT
>OMMV01175617.1:0-17384 GCA_900302635.1 Chatrabus melanurus | reverse complement strand
AGGGTTGTCATAGCGATAACACAGCAAGTTGCCATGGAGACAGCCTTGGTCAGGCCCCAGTGATGATGTGAATGAAGTCCAAGACATATTCAGTAACTTGGAAATGTTCATGTATCCATCCCCTGATTTATCTTCAGAAAACTGGCTGTAAAACTGATGATTTCCTTGTGTTATACTAAAGGGTGCCATTACTTATGCAACCCATCATTTTGGCTTAGATATTTTTATTTAATTTATATCAAGTTGTAGAGATTTGTTTTCACTTTGAGTTTAAAGAGGATAATTTTCGAAATTTTAATGTAGAGAAGCCTGAATTATTTTTTTGTGTTCTTAATGGCATAAAGAAATTAAAATATGTAAAAGACCAAGGGGTGAATACTTTTTGTCGGCACTGTATAAGTTGACTGGGAGTTAGTCGGAGTCAAGATGGCAACATCCACAGCCGCCCCAGTTGGGCTTCAAATCCACTCTCCAGAAAACCTATGGGTGATGTCACGAAGGGTTTGTCCATGTCTCAAACCCAGGACTTTCTTAAAGCGTGGCAACAATGCTAACCGAATTGCATTATGGTGTTGCTCCACTTCATCTCACACACTTGATCTTTTGCACCCTGAACACTGAGCTGTCTGGTCTATTGTTGATACCTTAAAAAAAAACAACAACAACAAAAAAAAAAACGAACCTGCTTCCTGACCTACATGGCAAAATATGTTGTTTTTCCCTCCTGGTTTCTCCACAGTAACATATATGGGACAGAAATGAGGGACATTCTGTTTTCCCTTGAGAGCTGATATAACAAAAGCTGACTGACATCTCGTTACTGGACGTGTGTTTGTGTGCGTTTGCTTCCAGCGCTGCTGTCACAGTAATAATGAGCAGCTGTCAGCATAGGAACTTCATCCATTGTGGAGGTGTGAGAAGACATAACTAGGCTGCTTGGAGGAAAAAAAAAAAGATGCCGGCAAAGAACAAGAACCATCGCAGAGATTTAAGTAAGTCGTGTTTTTTTTTTTTTTAAATCTAGCTACACAAACAGAACAATGTCAGCTAAATTCAATTTCATATTTGGTAAAAAACAAACAAACAAACAAAAAAAAACAAGACGAGTTAATAATTTATAATTAGGGCCTGTGGTGTGGTAATAATAATAATCACAGCATATATGACTTTAGATTATTGATTAAGACTGAGATTGGTGTTAGTTGAAATAAACGTAAGATGTATGGGTTAACTTCATATGTCAGCTGTCACTCCACAATAACTGTGATTGTTGACACAGTACAGTCCTGCTGTTGTTGTTCTCTTTACTTCTAAATGCTAAGTGACAAGCGTTTAATAACATCAGTGACTGACAAATAAGAGGATCGGGTCGATGTCTCCAGCACTGGTGGAGATAAAAGCAGAGCTCCTCTTGACAACTGACTGGAGAACGAAGCTTCGCTTCTTTCAGTCACAAGATGTGAGGAAAAGTTAGTGTGTTTTGTCTTCCTGTGGCCTCCGTCCTCCTTTTCCACATCGCTGTCTCCTTTTTGAGACTTGAGGAAAATTAGCCTCTGGAGGTTTCTTGTATTCTAGCCTCTGAAAGAAAACATTCTGGTTGTGTAATAGCTGGAGATTTGTTGTTGTTGCTGTGTATGTGTGTGCATGTGTGTGTGTGTGTAAGACACACCATATAGACAGGTCACCATGGCACTTGAGTGTCATAACAGTGATGTTCTTTGAAAATAGTGAACTGATGAAGTTCACCATAATGCTGCATTGTACATTTAAGTCCTTCGCACAGCATTCAATCCCTGAAACTTTTCACTCTAAGTTCTGTCTGTTGAGCAGGCAGCTCAGGGGGAAAAGGAGTTAGGCAACCAATGTTTCGACCGGGGTTCGATTCCCGGTCACACGACCTGTCTCCTTGGGGAAGACACTTCATCTGCATGGTCCCAGTCCACCCAGCTGTAAGTGGGTACCAGCCTTGGCTGGGGAAGTAACCAGCGTTGGACTGGAGTTCCATCCATGGGGAGTTGTACACTCCGGGGATAAGCACTGACGCCTCAAGGCCTATATAGGACTTACTTCTTCTTCTCCATCAATATTCAGCTAGTTTTCAATTCATTCATATTTCCAGTTACTTTTAAATTATTTTGGCTTTATTAAGGTAATTTTGTGTCCAGTTAGCTTGATATTTAGTAACTTTTATGCTCATAGTTCATAGTTACTAAATATCAAGTATGTTTGATGTTCAGTTAACTTTGCACTCAGTTAACTTTTATTCAGTTAGGTTTATGGTCTGTCGGCTTCATAGTCAATTAGTTTAATGTTCGGTTAGCTGTACATTCAGTGAGTTATAGAGTCCTTTGGCACTTTGCTCAAAGCTCTAGCAAGTTCAACTGGGTGACACGCCCCAAACAATCCACCATCCCCAGTCCAAATCAGCACCTTTCACTCCCACCCAAACCCCGCTCCCCCAAACCAGCCCTACCGCCACCATCACTCGACATCCCCCAGCATCTCTGAGCCTTCGCCCTGTTCACCCAGTTGGTCCCCCACAGTCACCGGACTCCTCATCACATCTCCAGCCGCCAACCATATCACAATCTGCATTCAGACCACCACTTCCGTCATTTCCCCACATTTGTGACCTTCCAAATCCGTGCATAACCCTGGGCTCAGTTGACAGCACTTCTGTCATGCTGACATTGACATGGAGGTACTGCCCAGCAGAGTGTTTATAGGGTGTTTGAGTTATCGAGTTAGGTTTTATAACCAGCCAACTGTCAGCGCTTTGGTCATGTGGCAGCTGTATGCTCGAGCAAACAGCGATGTGAAGGTAGGTGTGTAGGTAGGCCATCACAAATATTGTAAGTGTGAGGAAGGTGCATCAGTTAAGTGCTGCAACTGTGGAGGTGACCACACGGCAGTAGTTTTTTTTGTTTTGTTTTTTTTGGTCAATGATGTCTTGAGTTTTAGTTTTACAGTGCAGTAGGTGGTGGTATACATCTAAACCGCCAAAAAACACAAAGAAGAAGCAGAAGAAAGTACCGGTGTTTATCCCTGATTCCGTGGCGTGAAGGGGATGAGAGTCTACCACTCACCATGGATATGATACCAGTTGGACGCAGGGTACTTCCCAGCCATGCAGACAAGTGTCTTGTCCAAGGACACAGGCAGGTACTGTGAAAGGGAATCAAACCCAGGTCTAACTCCTCATCTATTTATCTGGAGCTGCTCAAAAAAACAAACAAGGGAAAAAAAATCTTACTTGGTACCTTGTCTGGTCCAGTTTCAACCTTTCCACCATGCTGTTTCATCAGCTTTTGATTAATTATTCCAAAAATAAACAAAGAGTTAAAACATAATTGTTGACCAAAATGCTGATTTTGGGAATTGATATTTAAAAAGGTGCACCAGTGGTTTCCAGAACGTTCCAGCTTGTTATCTCTCAAAATGAAGCTTTGCTGGCTTATAACCCATCATTACAGTTTGCACACGTCGAAGTATTGTGAACAGATCCACCACAAAGTGATTTTCCGCTCAAAACAGCATTTTACCAGAAAACCCCCACAACGTTTAGAAAAAAGAAGCAGTAACAGAATGCATCCACATTCTGTTTGCACAATCACTACTTTGAGTTAAATTGCAGCATACCACACCCTTCCATTTATATTTCCATTCACTTTTTCTGGTTTGACTGAGCCAGAGCTATGATTACTTTCTTTCATGTGTCAAGCTTTTTACAAACATGAAGTGCCTATCATTTATCATTTGGTCATGGCTTAACACAAACAATCAAAGAACAACCAGAAAGGCACTCATTAGAGTGCATTCAAAAGACCGAACTTCTTTCAAAACGCTTTTCATATTTTCTGGCTCCTCTCCTTTTTTGCATATCTGTTTCCAAATGTAATGGGATCCATTCCAGGCCAGACTTTTCAGCAAATTTTTAGAAAATGGACTCAAGTAACTTGCCCTGTTTTACCATTTAAATAGAATTGGAAATCTCTTGCCTCTGCTCCTTCATGCTGATGAGCCTCAAAATGTAATAGTGTCTGTTTCAGGTCAGGCCACATATTTTCATCAAGCTTAATCAAAATCTGTTCATTGATAAATGAGCCTATATTGGAATGCCAAAATAATTATTTGAAAATGTCCTAGCTCCAGTTTTTAATGAAATATATTCTGATAGATCCACCGTTTTCTACTTTTTCAAGTTTCATGGAAATCGTTTCATTATTTTTACTAATATTCCTAATGTTACAGTCCAAAATATAAACCAGTGGTTCAATTGCTGGTGTGTACTTCAGGCTACCTGTCTATGTCCTTGGACAAGGCACTTCATCTGCATTGTTCCAGTACATCAAGCTGTAAATGGGTACCTGGCGTGGCTGGGGAAGTAACGTTCAATGAACTGATGTGCCGTCCAGGGAGAAGTCTTAAATCCTATTCAGACTGACTTAGTTTTATATGGGGAGGTGGAGTAATGTGATCGTACCACAGCATGTCTGTAATATTTCTGGCCAATTCCCACAGGATAAGAAAGATTGGTATAAATGACAAGGATGGAAGTGGCTACTCAACAAACTTGAATGAACAAGGCCGGAATGGACGGCAGTGACTCCTCACAGAAAGAAAGAAAGAAACTACCAGGCTTATGCTCCTTTTTCTTTTTTCAATTCTGTGTTCTCAGCTCTGTGACATAATGGATTTGTCTCAACTGTCACTTTTTATCGTCTAGCTTTAACTTCTCTGACAGCTTCACTTTCATTTATTTAGCTGTTTGCACTCTGCACAAAGGTACACTTCGTGCAGCAGTGTGCGCTCCATGTGACAAAGCAGAGCAGGTGGTCTGAACACCTCTCATACAATCACAAAACAAATGTGTCCCATCCCATTGATTTTGTATTTAATGTGTCACTTTATTTTTAAATCTGCATGCAGAGGTGCGCTCTGCGCAATGCGCTCTGTGCGTGTGCCAAAGCAGAGCAGGCGGTCTCAAGATGCAGTGAGGGAACGCACAGAGTTGAGGCGCCAACATGATTTTTGAGATTTTACCCATAATATGTGTGAAGAGATTGTTTCAGAAATTCTACATAAATAAAACTCAAGTGTGATTGTCAATTCTCTGCTGTTGCCAGGTTGATTGTCTTCCAAATGCTTCTTTAAGCACCTCCATATTTGACATAAATGATGGAAAACTCCTTTTCTACAAGATATTACTGACTTGTCTATTTCCACAGAATAAGTGCACCTTGAGGTCATTTCGAGTGAACGTTTTGCAGAAGGTAAAATTTGCCAGAATCTTTAATGACATGGGAGTGCACAGTCGGTAAAAATGGCCGACATGCTGCATTTGGATGGGAAAACATTACTGAGAAACTCTGGTAATAATTACATTGCCCAACCTCCCGTCCATACCATCCAAATAGGGCTTTTGACTCTCATCCACTTCATGCTACAGTATCCAGGGATAATCACCGGCACCAATGAGCCTCAGGGCCTATATAATGTCTTATTCTATAGTCACATTTGCATTTTGATCATAAAATTTTGGCCCAAATTCAGTTCAATTCATTTTTATTTCAACAACCCATTATCATACTGCATGACACTGTCTGTGGGACAGACAGTGTCTGTCTTCTTCATCATATGAGAACTCCATGGACAATTATGCAATTAGGGAGAAACATAGTAAAAATACAATATATTGAAAAAAATGAATGAATTCCAGTTCATTTCAGTGTAAATCACAGTAATCTGAGTAGTCGTCCACATTTTCCCCAAGAGGCAATATGTTTGCTCAAGTAATCCGTGCGAACCTTTGGTTGTGAGTTAAGTTTGGATGAACTTTGAGACCAAATCCATGTCAACGAACAATCACAGGCCATACTGCTGATGTTTGAAGCAACATTAGTAATCATTCATTTTACAGAGCCGACTGCCCCTCAGTCTGCCAAAGCTGCAGGGAGATTGTCATCACTTTCACCGTCCATCCTTCTATGGAATCTGTCCATCCAACTGTCTGTCCCTTGTTTCCACACGCTTGCAAGAAACCAGACTGACCCATCAACTCATATTTTTCAGAATATGTTCAGGCCAAAGTCTGTTGATTTTGGGGACAGAAGCTCAAAGTTGCTGAAAAAAGGGTTTTATATTCCACTGCGTTGTATGCACTGCGTTGTATGCAATCATGTTGGGAAGCTGAACATATAAAAAAAAAAGTTCCCCAAAATATATTTAGTCACTCGGCTCCATACTTTCCACTGCAAATAATAATTAATATGTGCATTAGATATAAACCTGATCAAACTATTCACTATAAACAATTATTTCTTCTAAGATTTCAAGTATGAGCAAGCTGATTTTAATATTTACAGGAATTAACTTAAGTCAATGGCACTCAAAAAAGAATTTTAACTTTTCAGTTTTATTTTTTACAAAATGGCTACCAGTAATGTATATAAACATTATATAGTTTGGGATCAAACATCAAAATGACTTTGATGGTCCTTATTAATCCACAGCTGGCTCTCACCCCACCAAAAAATAAATTAATTGGTGTTGAAAATCCTGTTTTCAGCCTCAGTTTTTCACTGCCACTATTACTGTCTGATCCTATCCTATAGTCCCAGTTTCCATAGCATCCAATTAATATTGTTTATGCAATGCACTGAGTGACTGAGCAACTGAGCGAGTTCATGCCACTCACAACACAAAATGTATTGATTTTTTCATGATTCTGTTTGGTTTGGTTTGCCATAGCAAGATTAAAAATGGATTGTTTCCTTGTCAAACAACTCCATCCAAAAACCAAACCCTGATGAAATTGAGAAACGGGAGGACAACAGTCCAACATTCAGAAAGAGTGAAGGAAAATAGTGCCACCTAAAGGAAAGCAGCCTCTATCCTGACTGTGTGGTTTGTTGTTTACAGTGTAGTTTTTGTATTGTTCTGCCTGCTTTCTGTTTTCCGTGTCCTGAATATGACTGCATCCATAAGTGTAGGTGGTCCTCCCAGCTGTACATACGAGCTCTTGGGTGTTGGTGGCAGGAATAACTCTCCAGCCAACATAAAACGTCTCGCAAAGCTTAATACCAGAAAATATCATTTCTTGTTTCTGCACTCCATGAGCTTAACTCTCCATGAGCTTAACTCTGCTGCTGCCTTCTATCAGAGGTTGGCATGCATTATGAATGGGTGGAGGAAAGCCATTTGGATCCTCGTCATTGGGAAAGAGGAATCCATTAGAGAGCACCAACGGTCTTGTCTCTGTAGAGCGGTGACTGGTGCAGTGCAAAGAGATTTTACTTTACACAGTGATGCCCAAGTCCAAACTTGAGGTGGCTCATAAGGGTGAGCACCTTCCACTACTCTTAAGGGAGCTTGAAGAACTCCATATTGCTGGGGCAGCACTCTTTGAGGTCCACAAATCTGAAAATGGTTAGGTTTTGGTGGGTGGAGACACCTACTTTTGGTCTGGTTGATCCAGTGGTCGGCATACTGGATCAGTGGAAATTGTTGTGGAGGTCCGGCTCCTTCCAGTGGTGTCAGATATCATCCCTGTCAAAGAGTGTCTTATGAGTCTCAGACTTAAACATTCTTTGGGTGTCTTATCTGTTGTCTGAATTCACGGTCTAAACATGGTGCGTGATATCTCGGTGGGGGAGACTTTTTACTCACAGTTGAACTCTGTGATTGATGACTGCTCCTCTGGTCACGGGTAGTTTTAGGACAGCCACTGGCACGGAACAATTACAAGAGTTGTGTCAGTCCCCACAGATCCAGTAACTGTGGTGAAGTAATGCTGGTTGACTTTGCAATGCATCAGGGGCTATAAGATGCTGGATTCTGTTTTCAGCATCTAGAGCAGCACTGTTCATTGCTTGTATGGACTCAGTGCTGGGTAAGGTTGTGGAGTCTGGAGACTTGGGTGTGTTTGTCATTGAGGAAAGGTTCACTGACCTAGACTTTTCACATGTAGTGATCTTTGTGGAATCAGTGAATGCCCTGATTGCAGCACTTGAGAAGTTGAGTAAGGAGTCAGAGTGTCTTGGTTTGTGATTGTCCTGGATCAAGACTAAGATCCAGGCTTTCAATAACTTGCTGGGTTCAGCCATCAGAAGTGTACCTTTACGTGCTGAAAATGTAAAATTTTTGAGATATATGCTTATCTTGGGAGTGACATTCATGGCTCTAGAAGCTCATCTTCAGACGTAAGGAGACATTTGGAAAGAGTTTATGGAGTCATGAGGTTGTTGGACAGACGGCGATGCCGATATCTCTGCAGCAGAATGGATGTGCAAGTCTTCAGGATCCTGGTGTTTCCAGTCTTACTGTATGGTTGTGAAACTTGGACTCTAAACAGTGACCTAAGGGGAAGACTGCATGCCTTTGATACTAGATCCCTCCTGAGAATCCTTGGTTACCGCTGGAATGATATTGTGTCTAATGAGCGGTTACTTAAGGAGACTCAGTCAAGGCGTGCTACTTGCAATATGAGGTAATGTCAGCTATGACACTATAGCCATGTGGTGCACTTCTCCCTGCGTGATCCTGTATGCAGGTTCTCCAGTGTTGAGGACCCCAACAATTGGAAAACGTCAAGGGGATGCCCACATTTCACCTGGCTCTGGCAGATTGATGGGTACTTTCAGAAGGTGGGGCTGGACTGATGGTCTGCCTGGGGGGTTACCAATGAGGACCCAGGATGGTTCCATAGGGCCTTTAACTACATTAACACCTAGGGTTTTTAACTGTTCCACGGTCTAATTTTAAACTCAGGGGTGACCATGCCCCAGACTCTGGAACAGCACTCCCCCCTCTGTCAGACTTGCCCGCTCCATCGACTCTTTTAAATCCAGACTAAGAACATATCTTTTTACAATAGCTTTTGAGTCCTCCTCATATTGCCTTTGTATACTTTGTTGGTTGCTGTTTTTGTTCTGTTTATTACTTTACTTCTTTGTATCTTTTATTTTTTAACTGTACAGCACTTTGGTCAAACTTGGGTTGTTTTTAAACGTGCTTAATAAATAAATTTGACTTGACTTGACATAGTGTGGTGGATGTGGCTACGTGCTGCACCATCGCATCTCCACAGACCTGACCTGCCTGTACCATTTCCCAAATTTTGGAAATTTGTGTCATGTGAGAAAGGTGACTGTTGTGATTTTTTTTAAAAACAATTGCTATTGTTACTTCTATTTGTTGTGTACTGTTGGTGTGAATTAACATTTTGTGTAGTCGACACTCGAAACCCACATTAAATAATCATGCCCACACCCATGCAGCCCCACCAAGGAAAAAAAAAAACCTCTGGAGCCACCACTGATGTAACCCTAACTAAAAGGTAGTGAAAAGATAATTTTGCACACTTTAATGACAACAACACATAAGTAGAGATCAACAGCAATATTTGCCTTGTACCTTTTGGCAAGGCTAAAACTTTTCAACCTATATTTCCACGCTATTCAAACGTGGGGACCATATGGACCACTGCAAGTATTGTTACCGATCTACACTTCCCTTTTGCAGAGGATGGTGGCACCAAAGTTCAGCCGTAATCTGTCCTCCTCCTCCTTCTGTGGCATGCAGGAGCAGCAGCAGCGCACAGGGCTGCACCTCGTCACGTGTTGAATAAATGAGTTTGGGAGAGGGAGTCCGCCACACTGTTTGCTTCCTCGGAGCGTGCTGCAGCGGTGCGTCCGGACGCACAGTGGATGGCGATAAATTGATAACATCAGAGGACTGCAGGGAAGTTCAAACCAGCGCACAACTTTGAAGGAAAGAAACAAAAACGAGTTTTGTGTGGAACGGAGGAATCTCCACAATTACCTGCAAAGGGAGAGAAAGTTTATTTTTTTTATTTTTTATTATTATTTCTGAAATGCCTGGAACTTACAGTTTGGAGTTTGTGTCTGCAAGGGAACACTGAGAGGATTTTTTAAAATTTTTTTTAAATTTTGATATCTTGGAGTCAGCTTTTCTTAAACAGTAGAGGAGCAGATGAATGTGAGTATCCATCCGTGCAAGTAACTGAAAGTGATCTGAATGTTATAAATGAATAGAAACACTTTTGTCCTCACAGCTTTATTACATATCACACTGTACAACTCAAATAAGTATTTAGAAGTGCACGGTGCATGCGCCTCACGGCTTTACTGCGACCTGGATTTTTGCGCACCAGTTTGCAGCTGTTTGGTGCTAAAGTTTGCATATCGTTATTGTTTTAAAAATTGGAGCCTCGTGTATTTACCGTTAAAAACACACCGGGTGTCTTTTGTGCGTTAAAACCTACATAAACGGATATGGTGTGCAGATTTACAGCTGCAGTCTTTAATGGGTTTTATCTTTTACGCACGTAGTACTAAAACAAGGTCGGATCGCGCCAGTAATTGGCAGCCAAACATTTCTCCTGCACGTCATGTCGCACTTTTTTCAGCCACTTCTGAGACATTCCTCTTAAAGTGGTTTGGACTCATTGTGTGGCTGCTGCGCCTTTGTGCCTCACTGTCTGGCCCCAGTTGAACACAAATGATTAGCCACATGTCGGTGTACTTATTGTGCGCGTTGGCCGTGAATAGGTGTTCCTTCTCCGTCGATTAATAAACGAATAAAGTCTCCACTGGGTTCCATCAGCGCGCTCTTTAGTTCGCTCTGATGGTTGCCATGGTGCAGATAGAATTATGCCGCCGCTTCCAGCCGTGATTTGACTTTGGCCACAAGGAGTGCAGGCTCCTCCTTCCCTTTTCTCTCCACCAGTCATCAGTTTTACTACGACACCAGGGTCCTGGCTCAGCTGCTCTTCTTCTTGTTTCTGATGTTGTGACATTACTGCAGTTGTTTTACAGATGTTCTCTTTGGTGTCAGCCCGTGACCAAACAATTCCAGTGTGTTTGTTACAAGAACATCTGTCCAAGTGACCATAACATATACGTATCAACAACACATACAACACAAAGGCTTATTGTATTATCTGCCCATCTACCTATCTATCTGCATCTATCCACATTTACTCATCCACCCATTTGCATCCACATTTACTCATTCATCCAGCCATCTGCATCCACTCATTAATCCATCCATCCACATTTACTCATCATCCATCCATGCATCCGTCCATGCACCCATCCATCCATCCATGATGCCATCATCCAAATTTACTCATTCATTCATCCAACCATCATCCATCAATCCATCCAGCATCCATCCATCCACATTTACTCATTCATCCAGCCATCCATCCATCCACATTTACTCATCCGTCATCTGCATTTACTCATCATCCATCCATGCATCCGTCCATGCACCCATCCATCCATCCATGATGCCATCATCCAAATTTACTCATTCATTCATCCAACCATCATCCATCAATCCATCCAGCATCCATCCATCCGCATTTACTCATTCATCCATCTGTCCATCCATCCATCCATCTCCTACCTGCCTGTCATTCTCCTTTATGACATTTTTCCACAGTTTAGTGACAACCAGCATTTTGGAGACTTGTCTGTGCTGTGACCACTTTTTTTTGTTGTTATCTGTACTCCAGAGCATGTGCTACAAAACCCAAGAAAACACATTTAAAAGCAGCATCGATGGTTTAAACCATAATTCAGACCTCCTTGTCTTTAGTAAGAATCCAAGGATTATGTCATAAACTCTTGGCGCAGTGAGATAATTTCTCTCTTCTTGTCTTTGTAGTTTGCATGTGCTGTTGATGAAGCAAGAGTTCCAGACTCCTAAAAAGAAATGAAAAACACAAGATAGGTTTCTCCCATTATTGCCACAACAAAGCCACCCAGAAAGTTTCTTTCTCTCTTAAATTTCTTACATTTTCTCGGCTGTAGTCACTGTGGTTTTATATTGCTGGAAGGTTTGTCATCAAAAATACAAGTGGAGTGTTCATGGACCCTGGTTGGATGTCCGTTAAATGCCAGAAGGCCACAGCTCACTTTCTCATTAAAGACCAGATGCTATCTGAAAATCTTTTCTGCAAGCATGACATGTTTGCCAACATGGTCACAATGTTAAACTCTTCATAACGTCACCAGTCCTTGTCATAATGCGTACAGCATGGTATGAGATGAACTCTGACCTTAGTTGTAGTAATACTGTCAAAGACTGTACTCATGCTGCAGCATGAGACACATGTTTTTAATGATGCAGCTGCCAGTGCAGCATCAGATTGTGTCATCTTCAAAGATATCAGGGCGAGATATCCCATGCTGCTGTGGCTGTGTGAAGGAGAGGACCCTGCTGTCACAGACCCTGCACCGCAGTGGTCCTTATTACATGGAAGGACATGTAAGACCTGTGAGGGCTTTCTCTTGTGGTATTAAACACTAATGCAGGGCACTAAAATAATTGCGGGATGTAACAATCAGGCAAAGATTCAAAGTTTTTCAGTTTGCTTTGTGTGACGCCTGCCATCCTCACATCTATCCAGTCTGAAGTTTTGTCTGTAGATTCCGTTACGCCTCAGGAAGCCTGGAATGCTCCGAAAAGTTTTCTTTGAGTTGACTGAAATTGTGACATGGAATCAGAAGCTGATTTTACACACTTTGGCACTGAGCTGCAGAAGTCCCCCCTGGCCTGGTGCTGCTGAATAGTTGCTTTAATTAAAGTCGTGCGACTCAAGAATTGTATATTTCCATATCAAAATCATTTGGAGGCTTTTGCTGCAGCTGAAGAACCAATGTTTTAGAATGTGTTAACAAAGTGAGGTCAATCTGGTCTTGTATTACATGCTATCTCATTCAAATCAAATCAAAGATTTCAGATTGTGGAGCTTCAGATGCATCGCCTTTGTACTAGTAGCCCAAGATGTTGAGTTTTTAGCAATATTCAAGATGACTTTAAGAGATATTCATCATCCCAAATTAAATTATATGGCTTGGCTGTTTTGATCTGTGGCTTTTCTCTTTATTAATTAGTTTTGACCATCTTGACTTGTATTTATATTTCAGCAGAGGTTTTTCCATCGCTCTATGTAATTTAAGTCTTGGCTCTTAGAAGGAGGCAGCAGAAACAAAGGCCCGCTTGTCTTTACATTCGTGCTTTCCATAAAAACAAAATGCAAAAAATAAATAAGCAAATGTATTTTCAGCTGTCATTAAAATTGAATCATTTAACCAAACCGACTGTAGAATACAGAGGCAGAAACACTTCCCTGATGTTCAGCACATTCACAGCTGCCAGGGATTTTAATGCTGATTCCAGTCATGCTTGCAGAAGTGCCCAGAATGATCTCCACTGTATTTAAACAAAGGTTTCATTTGCACAGAAATCCTAGAAACCGTGGATTTGGTCGGTTGACTTGATTTAAGGGATTCAAGAGAAACTGGGCCATTGTGATCCGTGCTGCCAACAATGTGTTACACACGTGCTTATTTGGTAGAAATACTGTAAATAAAGATATTGTGAATTGCAAATAAAATATTTTATTTCATTGCTGAGGATACATGGATTTTATTCTGTTGGCATTTGCACCATTTTGACAAAACTCTTGAAGGATTCCATTACCAGTGAGAGACAGTCTCCATAATCGAGGACAGAGGAAACAAAAGAGCTGAACTTGAGCCACAATGGGATTGGTTTACTAAACCCAAATGTTTTCAATGATCAACAGCTAATGTCTTTATTTAAAAAAAATACTTTCCGTGAAGCCCCAAAGTCAAATATGCGATCTTTTTCAACTTGATCTTGCTAACTGGCTACTTACTAAGCATTGATAATTTCGATGAGTGACAGTATTTGACATGTATTTGATGTTGTTGTTTAAATTAAAAATTTATTTATTTATTTTTTGCTTTTTTCTGAAACATTTAACCCATAAAACCTTTGGTCACCAATCTTTCTGAAGTCAGTCAGTTTTTGGGTTGTATCTTCCACCAGGTACAAGCAGTGCGCAGTGCAAGTGTCAGTGTTTGTTTTCAACTGATGTATATAGTTGTCATTTTCATGCCAAGTGCCCACATGCTTTAGATTTGAAGTGGTGAATTCAATAAGGGCCCAACTCCATTTTTTAAAAAGAATTTTGTTCTAATTTTCACAGGATGTAATTATTTGGAAGGAAAACCGTTTTTAACATGATAAAATAAAATTTCTATCAAACTTTCAAGAGAATCTGCTAACAGAAAAATTATGACATCGAAAAATGTGGTCATCCTAAAAATGGAGTTGGGCCCTTATTGAATTCACCAATTAATTTCTAATCTACTGTCATATGTCACCTGGTGTTAGCAACAGGTGTCGAACCAAAACGACAAAACGACACGGGTTCATGGGGGCCACAGACTCATGATTCCTGGATTAATAATGGGATCCGGATGAATGATCTGAGTGAATCAGGACTTGACCAACTCCACCCAGCTTCCTTCAGCTGGGTGGAGATGCTCTTCTCCAGGCATTGCAAACAATCTTTGTTTCAATCTGGGAGATGGGTATCATCCATATGGACTGGAAGAAAAGACTTGTTGTCCCCTCTGGAAAGGAAAGGGTGATGGCATGGATTGTAGCAATTACAGAGGTATTACATTGCTTTCTGTGCCGGGAAAGGTGCTTGCAAGGATTATTCTTAACAAGATTCAGTTCCAGTTACTTGCAGCGCAGTGACTGAAGCAGTTTGGTATCGCACCCAAGAAGTCAACCATCGACCGCATCCCAGTTCTGCGAATTACTCATTGAACCCAAGTGTGAATATCACTAGTGTTTTTTTGGAGCCTAAGTTGATGTTTGGAAAGCATGTGTTTTGGTTAACTGGGCTGCTCTCTCGGACATCCTGATAGTGTGAGGGGTTCCCAACAAGTTGCTGGACATCATAGCTGAACTATACATATGTACTGGGAGAACTGTGTGGTGTTGCAGCAGAGTCTATGACTTCTTCCCAGTGAATTCTGGCATTCGTCAGGGATGTGTGCTGGCTCCTACTCTGTTGAATGTTTGCATGGACCGTATGTTTGGCTGGGTTCCAGAGAACAGTGGTTTACATGCCTTTGTTAATGAGGAAAGGTTTGCTGACCGTGACTTGGAAACAATGCTGTGATCTTTGCAGTATCAAAGGATGCCCTGATTGCAGCACTTGAGAAATTGAAAGCGATGGCATGTCTGGATTTGTGATTGTCCTGGATCATGACTAAAATCCAGTCTTTCAATGACTCATTGCACTCAGCCATGAGAAATGTATGAAAATGTCCTTGTAGACAGATTCACTTATCTCTGTAGAGACAGTCATGTCTCTGGGTCTTCAGCCTTTTCGGTCATCTGGGAAGAGCATATGGAGTCAATGAGGTTCCTGGACAGGGGTGTTTGGAGATGCCTTTACCTATGGAGGAGAAAAAAAGATCCAGATCGATGGCTACTTTTGAGGAGTGGGGATGGACCAGTTGTGTGCCTGGATGACTGCCATCCAGGACCCAGGGCGGTTCCGTATTATGGTGGATGCGGCACACGTGCAGCACCAGACCTGGCCTGAGTAATTGAGAATACACCCCAAAGTGAAAATGGTAGAAGCAGGCTTTTGAGAACTACAGCAGTATTTAAAGAGTTAACTTTGATCTCCTTCTTGACCTGGTATTGTGTAACTAATCTTCTAACAATGGATCTGCTACATCCATCAGGCGGCTCCGCTCTGCAGTGGTCCTCAGCTGTAGCTCAACCAGAGAATGCGCTATTTCAGTTGTGGCATTTGGACAAAGAGTCTGGCCTTGAAATGTTAGTGTTTGTGCTTTGGAAAAACTTTACAAAAGTGCATCCCTAGTAACGTAAATCAACACTGAGTGTTTAAAGTTTAGAACTGTGCAGATTTTCAGACTGTCTTGAGTGTTATTATTTTGTTGCCAACAACACTTAGAAACAACCTAAAAATGGGCATTTAATCATGAATTTGTAGTGCTTTTTCTCACAGTATGAGACCATTTGTACTTCTTACTCTCGTTCTGCAAGTCATAGGAACTAGGGAAGCAAAAAAACTGATCCAAAGTTAAACTGATCCAAAGTATTAATGTTTTCAAAAACTGGCTAACACCAAAAACTTTGTGTTGCTTTTCATGAAATATCATCAAACGTAATAATTCTTGCCATTTCTCAGTTCAGTTTGGACCCATTTATGACGGTTACGCTTTGCATCCTCACTGTTGCTCTGAAACTCTGCAGAGTGAAATTATTCCTACGTGCTCATGGCTGGTTTCCAACAAACCGCAATTACAGCACTGCGGAGCCAGAAAAAAGGAGAGTGGTAGACTGTGTGGAGCCCTTCAACTCTGCTGCGCTGCTCTGTCACTCAAATGCACGGTCACCACTGCGCCTGAGCCTGATCATCACACTGTGCTCAACAACACATGGGAGGCATTTGATGCACATGTGCACACGCGCACTGATGTTTGCTGCTTCCAGTTGAACCACTAGGGGGAGCCCTAAATTGCTTTCTCCAGAAACCCAATTTCTCCAAATTTATGTTTTTGCACAGCACATTAAACCTAATTTAACTTTGCAAATGAGTGAAATGAATTATAAATACAGAGCACACTTTCACACCTTTGCCACTCTTAAAGATACTCTGTAGCGCTATTTTAAGGTACGGTATATAAAATACTCAGCTCCAAACAATATTTTGTCTTTTGCAACTTTTCATGCCGTTCACTGAGCTGCTTTCAAAGGCCTGAATGCACATCTTCTGCTCCCTCAATGAAAAATGCAAGTGCACAGGCCTCCAGCCTCACTTTACCCACCCAGTTGTTTAAAGCTTACTTTGTTCTTTCGCCTTGGGCTGTCACCTGCAGCACACACTTTCCAAGATATGGTGAAAAGAGTGGCACATTCTTTGTGGTGATATTCTTCAAACCAGCAGTTGGCAGTGGTGAGCAACTACTCACGAAAATAATCAACTAGTATGTAAGGCCTTTGTTCAGCTGGGCCAGATTACTGCGCCCCCTGCTGGCTTTTACCCGGCTCTTTATCGGTGACCCACGTGGAGACGGAAAGTAGGAAGAATCAAACTTAGAGACCATATTTCAAGTTGAACACACCAGTGTGACAGATTTACTAATTGTTAGAGAGCATTACAATTTAACAGACGGAAATAGAATACACGAATAAGGGCGTTCAGCGCTGGTCTCCGAAATGCCGTCACCTCGAGCGGATTGCGTTCCAGAGCCCCGCCTACTTCCGCATCGTCCTGTTTTGTAGCTGCCTGGCTCCGCCCTAAAGGCGGGCTCCCCCTGATGTGTTTTAAACAAACGCTATGTGTTGTGTGTGCGTGAATGTGCATCAATAAAGTTTCACTATAGCAATGTCTCTCCCTGAACAGATCATTTCATATTTTCCCTTCAGATTTAAGATCAAGATGCAGCTTCTGTCACTGTTTCTGTGCAGCCAAGCATATACATATTTTT
>OMMV01175610.1:0-10281 GCA_900302635.1 Chatrabus melanurus | reverse complement strand
TTTGTAAATCCTTTATGTCTGTCTTGCTGTTCTCATGCACATTGTGCATCTTGCTTCTGCATTGTCATTCCTGTTTTACTTTTCCCACTGCCTTTGCAGCATTTTTCTGACTTAACTTCTTCAAGCACCTTGAAGACAATGACGAGCATGTACGAACGTCACCCGAATGCTCGTTTTAATAAGACAACAAACTCGTTGTTTACTTTTCAGGTGGAGTTAAGTCAACATCTCTGCAGCTTCCGGGACTGGAGGGATATTCTCTTCATGACCTCAAACACTGGTGAGCACAAACAGATGCTGTCAGGGCTTGGGGCTTATCTCACACCCATTGTAAAGGCCAGCACAAGTGTCATTTGCAAGTTACGTCCAGCTCCCACATACTGTAAATCACAATACCACTTGCGCTCTTGTGGGCATGTTGGTGTAAAAATGAGGTGTGGTCAGGTCTGACACGAGAAAGCACATGCATTGTTGCCCACCAAAAACCTGGTCTACGCAAATATTGCAGCAGTCAGACATGCATTACATAAGTGGTTCACAATGCACATACAGTCTGCCTGCACGTATCATCACCAGTCACCTGCAATGCTGTAATATTGATATGACAGCGTATGATGGCCACTGTAAGCAAATAAAGAAAACTTGAGCAGGAGGAAGGAGAAAACACTCATTTTACCAGAGACCTTTCTCTCTCACTCTCTCTCTTTTCTCTCTCTCTCTTTTTCTCTCTTACAGATAGGATACATTATATGCAGAAAATATATAACATTTAATTGAAATTGACCATTAAACAAAATGTCACAAAACACTCATGACAAAAAACAAAACGAAACAAACAAACAACCTTGCTGCAGGCTTTACCTCAGGGAGCTTTGGTGGCCAGTTGCCACTGTGTGCACTGACAGGTTGGTGCTAATCTGTTAATGCACCCCAAATCCATTCACTCTGTATTCAAGAAAATTTTAACTGCGTTAGCATATTTGGTTACAATGAGCATGAATGATGCTAACCACAGTTGAGCTAAATAATGATGATGATAAGAGCATAAAACATGTTAGCAAGAAAGAATATGCTAAGCATGATTAGCAGTTTTTTAAATCAATGACTGAGATCCTGCATCAAAATAGTTGCACCTTTCCCGGACCTATGAGTTAGTGCAAGTTTTTTTAAATTTTTTTATGTTGGTTTGTGCTTTCTGTTCTGTTAGAGTAGCCACAGCAAATGGCCGCTAGTGTCTTGTAGACTTTAGGTTTCTTCCTGAAAATGGAAAAAAAGGAGTTTATCGCCATTGCAAATGTGCTTGCTCATTCTGTATGATGCTTTAAGATGACTTACGATGTGATTTAGCACTATATAAACAAATTGAATGACTGCGGATTCCATTCAGTGAGCGAGTGAACACTGAAACCACAAAAAGAAGTGGACCGTGATAAAGCCTGTAGCCATATCATGCCGTGCAGTCCTCATCACCGTCAAATCTCTCACAGCCGCATTGGGCTCCACCGAAAGGAAACAACAAAAGCACAGAGAGGAACTGAGATTTCAAGACTCAACAACATCAAACAGAATCAGGATGAAAGGGTGTTTGCTGTTGATCTAAAATTAACTGAAAATCAGTTTGGGTGTTGTGTCCCTTTGTGGTCCGGTCCCCGACTTATAAAGATGGTTTTGTATGCATCATCCACATTACTGTGAACGAACAAAGCATTCCAATCATGCATCCCTGAAGAACTGTGCTGAAAGGATCTTGGTAAATGTGCCCCTTTTGCTTTCAATAAATGTCCAAATTTAATCCAATCTGTTGAGTCTGTTACCATTCCACATGACTCAAAACATCCTGATAGGTGGAACTCCAGTTTGCAGCTGGTGGCCACATGTATGACCGTGTAACCGTTGATTTCTGGGACATGTTGAGAATGACGAGAATTCAAACACATGCATTATGCCTGTTCGACATTAGCACATTAACACTGTTAAAGCAAGTATGTGGTCACCTGAGAGCTGTTTGGAATCTCAGAGCCAAATAAATCTTTGCTTTCATAATATTCCCCCATGACCTTTCTTTGATCCTCTTCCATGCACCGACTCAGGTTAGGATATTTAAAAAAAAAAAAAAATTAAGGAAAATGGTTGCAATCACAAATCTATTTGACAGTTTCTTGGTATTCTGCCAGCCATTCAGAACCCTTGGGATCATGATTTTTGAGTCGGTGTTCTCTGTCTTTAGTCGAGTTTTCATTGCTTTGGTTTCATTCCCATTTCTCCAGCACTCTCCACTCTTCTGGTTAACACACCAGCAATCCCAAAACAGCATAAAACTGGTTTGTTGGAGGACTATTTGTAGTTAAATTTTTATAAAATCTACATGCTGTGTAAAGTCAAACCCTGCATCACTACAATAAAAAAATCCTACCATTGGCATCATAAAAGGTGGTTTTAATAGAGAGAAGCTCTATTAATGCTTTGGATTCTCTTAGTTACCTTTTATTACATCGGTGCTTCAGACAGATGCAGTGTGCAAAGCATTTTGTTCTCCCTAGTCAACTGCGGGATTTAGCAACGGGACATTCAGGCTATACAAAAGTACCCACTATCTTGGGCTTTATTAGCTGGCAATGAAAAAAAACAAAAAACAAAAAAACAACAAATAATAAAACCCATTTGTACTGGCTTCCTTTAAATTCATTTTATGTCACTGCTGTGTTTTAATTTCTGTATTTTTATTTTATTTTATTGTTGATGTAAAGCACTTTGTGATTTTATCTTGAAAGGTGCTATATAAATAAAATGTACTTACTTACTTACTACTACTACTACTACTACTACTACTACTAATAATAACAATAATTTATATAGCACCTTATAATTTATTAAACCTTTAACTATTAAACATTTCTTAGTAAGTTTTTTATGCATTTAATATTTTATTGGTAAGATTTAGTATTGGGTTTTTATTGGGATTGTATTTTTTTGTTGTTTTATATTTGAAGAGTTCAGTTGCAAAACTGTCAATTTTTGTGAAATGGAGAAAAATGCAATTTCAAATGAGAATTTAAAGGAAAACACATTTGAAAATCCACAGATTTCCATAAAAAAAAGCAAATGGTATGATCAAATTATTTAATATTTTTGACACTGATAGTGACCCAAGCAGTGCTTGTTGGCCTCAGCTGAAAATGGACTTAGAGGGTTTTGCAACTGAACTCTTCATTTGTTTTATGCCATTTTATTAACTCGTTTTTATGTTTGTCTGCTGTCATCAAGAGGCCCACATTGGAAATAAGTGCATTTTATACTTTATGTGTTATCATCAGTGATTATTTATATTTGTATTGTATAGGTATGCATTTTTACCAAAATAAATCCAGTCCAATCCTAATACAAAATTACGCAATTCAAAGTGCTTTAACATTAACAATTACAATTAACCAAACACAGACACAGTACAAAACTATAAAACCCATTATAACACAAAATAAAAGTGTTTAAATGTATGTACATAATTTAAAATAGCACACTTTGTAAACAGCACTGGCCAAATTACATACAAGACAGCAATATCCTGCTCATAAATTATATATTAAGGAGAACAGAAGTGTCCTTAGACAATCTTCACAGACATTCAACAGTGATATATGTTTAAATGAAAAGTTGTAATGGAGAATTTGCCTGCCACTCATCCAACGAAAATAAAACTGAATTGGAAACATCCATCCATCCATTTTCTAAACCATCTTATTCCAGTTAAGGGTCATGGGGGGCAGAGCCTATCCCAGCGTTCATTGGGCGAGAGGCGGAGTTCACCCTGGACAGGTCGCCAGTCTATCACAGGGCCGACATACATAGACAAACTCATGCACACTCTCACTCACACATACGGTCAGTTTAGAGTCACCAGTTCACCGAACCTGCATGTCTTTGGAAGTGGGAGGAAGCCGGAGCACCCGGAGGGAACCCACGCAAACACGGGGAGAACATACAGACTCCACACAGAAAGGACCAGGTCGGGAAGAGAACCTGAGACCTCCTCGCTGTGAGGCAACAGAATTGGAAACAAAAATTTAAGTAAAAACTATGAACAGTATGATACAAGTCCACATGCTTTTTTTTGGTTTTTTTTGGAGCAAAGTCATCACCCAACATTCAGCAGATTTTCTTCAGGTCATTGATCTTCCCCAGCAGATCTGTGATAGCTGATTGTTAGTATTTTAACACTATGCATAGTTTGCTAAATGACATTTTGCTTTGGACCAATGGTATGAAGTGTTCCTGATCCTGAGAATCAATCAGTTTTTTATTCCAGAAGTTCAAAATATATAATGACAAGAATAAAATAATGACAAGAAAAAAAAAAAAGTTTGTTTTGATAAAATGTCCAAAAAAAAAAGAAAAGGTGAACATCTCATGACCTTTTGATAGGTTTTTCTCTGTGCTGGTAACAGCGTAGGGCTTGGGCAGCAGAAACATAGACGAGTGGGTGAGTGAGTTTGTCCATCCCGGTCAGCTTCTGCAGACAATAACTTAAAAAACAATAAATGCTATCATCTTGTAACTCGCCAAATTAAAAGAAAATATGAGGAGAAACCCTACTGCATCTGGTGAACTTTGATACAGCAGAACGAGCAAAACAGCAATTTTGTTCTGTAATATCCCATGGACATAGGGGAGACCGGGGCTAGCTGGAACACGGCCTTAGATGAAACATTACGGTTTGCCAAAACATTAGAAGTCATGTGACTCAGCTGCTGCCATCCACCCGCCTGCCTTCACCAGTGTCAGTTAACAAGTTATGGATGATTGGTGGATGCTGTGCTTAAAACTCACATGTATTCTGTCAGGCTCCTAAACACTGGACACGTTGTATGCTCCGCCCAGCTAACAAGCTCGCAACATGATCACCACTATACTAGATGAATTATACAGCAGAAAGGGAAACTAAAATCATAATGAAACAATAAATAGAACATGCGGATGGGCATAGTGCCAAAAGTTTTCATCTGTTCTACAAATGAGTGACGCTAACTCGAAACACTGCTCCAGAATCTTTCAAACCCCGTTTGGAATATTGTTCCGGAGTCAAAAGGGAGACATTGGCTGTGTCTCAGTTCAGGGGCCGCATCCTTCAAAGGCTGCGTTCTACGAAGATCTGGCCTACACCTGTTGTGTCCTTCATTTTTTCAGGGGAAAGAAGGCTGCATTCTTCGGACACATTCCAAGGAGCCTTTGAAATGAGACCTTTGAAATGAGACAGCCTAGTCGCGCCACTTTGACGCATGTGGTCAACGAACGCAGCCTTCGAAGGATGTGGCCCCTGATTTGAGACACAGCTATAAAGAGCTGTACTAACTGGAACCTCAATACAAATTCTTTGAAACACTGCAGTTGTTTTGGTGTTGAAACGTGTAAAAACCGAAGTGAATGAATGAGGATCGCACTGTTTTTCATTTCATATTTTAAGGCTTCAGCCAGCGCGGGGTCTGTACGTGCACTAGCATGTGCGTTGCTTGTTCTTAATTCAGATTCTGAAAGTCTAATTGCAAAATATCTCTCCGCTATGAACTGTAACATGCAAATGCAACTATCTGATTTCTGTTTTGGTACTTTGAGCCTCAGTTGCTTCTTAAAATTTCAGCTTGTAACTGACATGCAGCATGAGTTATAATCGATACCTGAAATAATTTGGGTGTTTTGAAACCTTCAAACCAACCAAAGTACTACTATTTGCATTATGTTTAAACTTTATTTTTAATCATAATGATATTGACAAAAAAAAAAATCAATACAGCAAGCATACAGTTGAGTGGACAGAAAATGACGGGAGAACTCATGCGTGGGATTTCTTTAAAGACCACTTTAGAGTCTGTGGATTCAAAAGTGTTAAGGGACATATCTTTTTACATTAAAGGGACAAATTAGATCCAGCTTTATAAATGGATTGACAAAACCTCCACTTCTTAAGACTAAGCAGAAGGGATCGATGAAAGCCCCCAGGGCTGACTTCAAAGTCTTAGGTTCTTCCCTTACTTTAAGTTTTAGGACCTGCAGTAAATTAAACTTGTGAGTTTTCTCATAGTGGACGCATCTCCTCGGGCAAACAGAGAAAACGAGAAAAGAGAGGTGGGAATTCCAGACCAGTGACCACAGGAGTGAATGGATGCAGTCCTGACCTTTCCAGTTAGCGTGATGTTAACCTGTCCAACTCC
Organism: Chatrabus melanurus; assembly: GCA_900302635.1. Taxonomy (NCBI): domain Eukaryota; kingdom Metazoa; phylum Chordata; class Actinopteri; order Batrachoidiformes; family Batrachoididae; genus Chatrabus; species Chatrabus melanurus. The sequence continues at coordinate 4,078 of OMMV01175610.1, read as the reverse complement.
CCTTGGACCCATCCCACTTCCCTATCGCCCCTCTAAAAATAAACCAATCCTTTACCAGGCATGGAACAGAGCTGTGCTTCTTTTCTGGACTCGGCTCCCCTTCTCCCCTCGCCTACCTCTTCCTGTCTGCATCCCCTCAAAAGCTCCACCCACCCCAAGAGGCAGACAGTGATGTCAGCTTTGGCTGAGACCCGATTAATCTCATTCGCAAATTAAGCAGGAGCTTGAGTCAACAAGATATTCGGTAGACACTTTTGGAAGGAGGTAACAGGAGGTAAACCGCAACACAAATCAGAGGTGGAGCAAATAATGGAAAAAAAAGTGGAAGCATGGAAAACAATTACAGTGGAGATGATGCAAAGGTAATAATAAAAAAGGCTTTAAGGATTAACCAGAACTACTACGTAACAGCGAACAGGATGACCAAATATTCTTAGGGTTGAAGTGTTAGAGCTGTAGCAGCAAAACAACTTGAAATTTAAACCAGAGTGGAGGCTGAGCATTTCTATGAAAGCTGCACGGATAGTGAGTGACGAACCTCCACCTTCCCTTTGAAATGTGTCCTTAATTCTTAAAAAAAGAAAAAAAAGAAAAAAAAAGACATGGCTGTAGTACTGAGGTGAAACATATCCTTGTCCTTGTATCCTCAATGGCAAACAGACTGCAAGGAAAAATCAGGCTATGTGAACTTGTAGGAGTGAAGAACACAAGCCAACTCTACCAAAACACATCTAAATTAGAACACAGATTACAAATATCAGTGTTGGAAATACAGTTCTTCTATCTATTCTTTTTCATTGTAAAGAAGCACCTTATAGTTTTTCATGATGCATATATATACACACAGTTGCGTTCAGAAGTTTACATACACTCATCATGGGCATGAATGCCATGGTAATTTTGGGCTTTTAATGATTTCTTTGAACTGTTCTTTTGCCAGGGTGGAATGATTGTACAGCATACATCATTAATGACTTTTAAAAAACAAGAATTGGGTGCACATGCTTGAATTTATTTTGGATTTTCTCTTTATGGGTTGGCCAGGAGTTAGGCAGAGTTATGCACTGCCAAGATGGTGACATCCAGAGCCGCGCCATTTGAGCTTCAAAACCGTCCTGCCCACGTGAAATTATCGGTTGCTTCATACTCCCATCTGGTCCATGAATCTTATTTGTACATGTCAACCATCTCGCTGCAAACTTCCTCCTCCACCTCTGCACAAACTTTGTCCAATATCAAGTAATGCTTCTGCTTCCCATCACCATTGTTGTAGCTTGGTTTGAAATTGCTGTCCAGTACTGTCCTTCCTTATGCTATAATGCCCACTTAGATGCTATCACAGTTATTCCTGCTGAGGAGACTTTGGCTTTGTTGGAGTCTCTGTACATCAAGAACTTCCTGGCTTGAGTGACAGTGAATTCTTCTGACAGGCCACTGATGGAGAGCTGCAGCTTGTTGGAATGGTTAACAGGGCAATGCTGGTTAAGCTCCGTTGATGCCGCTTGTGGAAGAAGTGGCTTTTCATTCTCGCAAATCTTTCAATAGTGTGATGGGTACCCCGTAGGCAAGCAGCGGCCAAAGGTTTTGTGGTAGGATACCATGTTGGTATGTCCAAGCTTTAAATTTTCCTGAAAGCCCCAATTTGTCTATTACCATTAACCATGCTGTCAAGTCGCTGCACTGCAGAGTCCTTCAGTGAGCTGTTGAAGATCTTGCCTAGGCTCCTGACTCTCTTCTCAGACACTGTTGGAATCTTGGTCACTCCCAAGGTGAAGTGAAACTGGTCAGCCACTCCTTCCTTTTTTTCATGGCCAGCAATCTGGACTTTGCCGTTTTAAAGTGCCCAAGAGATGAGACGCGCCACCCCTTGCAGGATCCATCGACTGATCATGTTCTAATTTTTAGATCATCCATGAATGCTTTTATAGGGCGTGCTGTTGTGTGCCGGACTGGGTGACCTCTACACTCTACCTCTGCAATCATGACGATCATTAATTGCCATGGCAAACAGGGTCACTGTTATTGTCCAGCTTTTAATTTCATCTCCAGATGATTCCATGCTGATGTCAACATGCCAGACAAAACTTCAAAACGGAAATTACTATTATAATCTGGAATGAGAGATCCGATCTTCTCTGTGGTGTCATATCTGGATTAACAAGTTTCCACCAGCATGTGTGGAACCAAATGATTGACAAGCTTCATGTGCCCTCCCTTCCTTCTCTGAGTGGTTGATGTTCCCCAGCGCTCCTGGAAGTCCCTCCCTTCTGCACAGAGCTGTCTGTGGCAAACATTGAGCCACCAACTTTAAAACTGTTTTTTTTTTGATTGTCTGGAACTGTGTGATGTTAGTTTAATTTTCTTCTTTTGGAATCCAGACACCTCTCCACCTCTCCATTGATTGGCCACCGACCCCCTCCTCCAGACTCCAGATGACCTTTAAGGTTTTCCACAGTCACTCTAAAAGCTTGGGGCATTGCTTGTACTGTATACCTTATATGTTTCCCCGCTGGGACCAGGGTAGGAATTTGCTCTTGCAGCCTTTACACCTTCCTTGACCTCCTTCATGGTAGGCTGTGTAATGTTAAAATCTGTTGTGGAGGCATAACCAACGTGGCACAGGGAGCTTGATCTCCTACATCAACACTGTAGGTTTTTTCTGAAGTGATTGTTAATCTCCTCTTCTTTTCATTGAAGGTGAGCAGCATGCTTCAGTCCAAGTAATCGCTTGGTAAATCAAAAGGGATTAGCTATGAAAGTGATACGCTTTCTGGCACTCGCTTTCCCCTTTTTCCTCCGCCACTCGGCTCGTCTGAGTGTTAGGAGACTTTTCCTTGTGAGGTCTCTGAGCACTGCCAATGCAAGCTGTTCCTTTTCTTTTGCTGCTTTCTACCAATGCCTCAGAGCTTTGAGGTCACATCTTAGCTGGCTGATGTTCGCTTCACGCTGGTTTGGTTTCTCTGGATTTCTTTGTTCCACTCTGTTCTTTAAACCCATGGCCTTCTGCAAAAATGCTCATGATGAGGGTTCACATTGTGTAGAATTTTTTGTTAACATTGCCTTTTGCTGTTGCTTCTAGAAATGTGCCTACATCCTCATTGAATTGAAGCCTCTTCACCTTTGCACTGATCCAATTACTAATAATTAATTGTTTGTAGCATAGATTCTTCAAATTGCTGGAAATGTTCCTCAAAGATTGTGATCTATGTCATGATAGCATCACACAGTTACCACAGCATTACACAAACACCAGCAGCTTGAATTGTAAATACAATGAAGGATGCAACCATTCTTTCATGTTGTTTATGCCAAATTCTGGCCTTACCATCTGAATTTTGTAGCAGAAATCATGACTCATCAGAACAGGCAATGGTTTTCCAATCTTCCCTTGTCCAATTTTGGTGAGCCTGTGCCCAAGCGAGCCTCAATTTCCTGTTCCTAGTTGATAGAAGTGGCACCCAGTGTGTTTCCTGCTGCTGGAGCCATGTATTTCAAAGTTCAACATGTTGTGCGTTCAGCAATTCTGCATACATCGGTCACAAAGAGTGGTAACTTAAGTTGCTCTTGGCTTTCTGTCAGCTGAAACCAAGCCAAATGATAGTCGTTCTTTTCTAGGCTCTGCCAACAAGGCATTTTTCCCATATAACCGCTGCTCACTGGATGTTTTGCCTTTTTTCGACCAATCTCTGTGGACCCTCGAGATGGTTGTGCATGAAAATCCGAGTAGATCAGAAGTGTCTGAAATAATGGAACCAGCCATTCTGATGCCAAGAACCATGCCATATTCAAAGTCGTTTAAATCACCTTTCTTAGCCATTCTGATGCTTGGTTTGAACTTCTGCACATCCGCTTGACCATGTCTACATGTCTAAATACAACCCCAAATCTGAAAATAAGTTAGGACGATATGGGAAATGCAAAACAAACAAAACAAACAACAAAAAAAGAAAAATACAGTAATTCTTACATTTACTTTGACTTCTTTTTCATTGCAGACAGTATGAACCCAAAATATTTCATGTTTTTTTATGGCCAACTTCATTTAATTTGTTAATATACATCCATTCCTGAATTTAAG
>OMMV01175606.1:0-12213 GCA_900302635.1 Chatrabus melanurus | reverse complement strand
TTGAAAACGTAATAATCATAAAATTGGATGCATTTTTTTTGTCCAATACCGTGTCGCCCAATTTTTTTCAACTGATAGCAAGACCAATAAATTTGTGTATTGGACGAAAAAAATGCTTCCAGTTTTATTTGACAATCGGGTATGACAGAAATTGATGACATGGGGTGCATTGAACTTGACTTGATCCAAGGAATCCAGCAGTACCTGATTTTTGACAATTGGGCATATGGTTCAAAAGGTACATGCATAAACACACTTTCAAATTTGACCGATTGGTGGCGCTAGAGCTGGAGGTGTGGACATGAAACTTGGTGAAAAGAATGACAGGACTGTCACCAGCAAGTGTATCAAATTCCACAACTTTTTACCATACCGTTATAGTTTTGAAATGAGACGTGACAGAGGCATGCGCGCACTGACAGATGAAGCATGAGTCTATATCCCCCATCCTGGCCTATCTGCTGGCAGAGGACAAACAAAGTCCTGGTACTTCTGGTCCTACTGTACATTTGTGAGACCCAGATGCTGACCAGTCTACTGAGATAATTTGAAACCTTTGGTACTCAGCCTAGTAGGAGAACCCTTGGGCATAGTAAGAATGGCTGTGCTAAATGAGAGGTTACATACCTCAGGACAACTGGATGACGTCTCCATTGCGAGGGAGGGTCCATGTGGAACCTTTTTCTGAGCATGATCCAGCACACAGCTACCTCAGTGCTGAGGAACCCAGTGATTGGACAAAGGCAAGGGGCACCCATGTAACATCTTGCTTTGGCAGTCACATGGTTACTCTGGGGCATTAAGGGTGAACCACAGGTCTGCCTTGGTCATTGTTCATGAGCTCTGCTCCTGGAGATCACTCTCCTTTCACATTTCCCATCTTTCCCTGGTCTGTCCACACCTGATTAGTTTGGTCTGGCACCTGCCAGCTCTTGATTAGCTGAACACACCTGGATTTGTTAATTAGCTGTGAGGAGACCAGGGTTAGGTGGTTGCCAAGGAGGACTCAAAACAGTTGTGAGGTGGTGGACGTGGCACAAGCACATAATCACAAAACTGACCTCATGCCTCATTTCCCAAAAGGATCTTAAGGTTTAAATCATCTTTGCTCACAAACCTAAAAAGGAGCTACGATCATTTTAGGCTTAAAGACCTAACCTGTGAACAAATGGTACCAAACATCCTTGATGACACTGCACAACGGTGTAGACAAGACAAGATGCTCATGAGAATATTTGATTGTGTAGCTTGTGCTTGGCAGTGGAGGTGATGCTTAGGTCATTTTTTTTGGCATCTTGTGCCCTTCCAAGTCAGCCAGAGCTCACAACGCAGGAGCAGGACAGTTCAGAAAGTTCTGTCCATTGGTGTGGCGGGGTTACAGGAGTTACAGGTGAGTCAAAGGCGTGAGCGATTTCTGTCTTCAGGCAGTGGAGCGGAGAGGGGGCAGACGCTGCTGTTAGGAGTCCTGTCAGAGGAGCAGGGTATGAGGTCATGCCACAGGGGCTCCAGTGTTCCCTGTTGGCTCTGTGGGGCCCTCCGGCTCCTTCACACTGTGTGCTGTCTGACCCAGCAGCAGGCAGCTGCTCCCTCTCATTATACCCTCTAATGGATGGATCCGCTTTCCTCTGACCTCATCCGCCTTCCACAACATCCTTCCATCACTCCATCCCGATATACCTCCACTCAGGCACAGACCCCCTTTCTTCCAGTCATGAGCAGGCACAAGGCAGCTTCCAGTGGAAACAAATCAAACTAGAAGGGAGCTCAGTGAATTGCATTCCTCCGCCAAGACCTAAAATACTCTACCATGGTGGAAAATCATTTTTAAAATGTTCTAATTCCAGACATTCAACAATTTAAAAGTGCTGTGAATGATTTTTCTGCCACTAGATGTCACACTTTCACCACACTTCAGGATGTGAACAAAGTTTCTCTCCTCGGCCACTCCTCCTCAACCCTCCCTCCTCAGTAAAACAAAGGGCAGTTGGATCCTGTTAACATGTTTAATGACTCTATGTGGGAAAAGCCACACATACGTGGATTCCAGTGAGATCATATTCTTGGTCAGAGGCATTTTTATTCTCTAAAAAGGAGAGAGGTGATGATCGAAAGGTTAAAGTGGTGGTCTTGATACAAGAGGATCCTTGGTTCAAATCCCCGTGAGACCGGGAACTCACTAAGGGTTCTGGGGCAAGGTCCTTAATCCCCATGTGGCTCCTGGTGTGCAGTGGAATGCCTTGCATGGCAGCACACTGACACTGGTGTGTGCGTGAATGGGTGAATGTGAGGCATCATTGCAAAGTGCTTTGAGCGTCTGTTTCAGATGGGAAAAAAAGCTATATAAATGCAGTCCATTTAAATGTGATTTTTGGACGTATTTCTGGAAAGTTGCTGCCATCCACCATCTTGAAAAAAAAATCCAACAGCTATGCGGTGCTTATTGAGTACTGCTGTCTCTTTATAAATGTGGGGAGGTGCAACTGTTTCACAGGGCAGGACTCACATGCACTAAACTTGCTCGTGCGGAAATCTCATGCACTAAATGTGCACGTGCAGCCAGACTGAGAATGTAAATTGATCACAGACAGCACAGAGGACGCCATTACGCCACTAAATCTTTGCATAGAAAAATAGTTGTTGGCTGCTATATTAGTGTTCATAGCACTTTAAATGTTATCTATTTCTTACCCAGTCTGATCTATTTTACTAGGTTAGATGAAAAACAGGTTCAGAGTGCCAAAATGACAGCTATCACAACGTGGAGAAATACCTGTGCATACCTCCACCAAGGCCGTTAGGTGTGTTCCGCAGAAATTCCAAGAAAGGGCAAGGTATGTTAGGCCTTGCCCTTTCTTGGAATTTCTGGTGTTTCTTGGTGTTTGTTAATTTGCCAACAGGATATGTGAAAATAAATGGGTGTGGACAAAAAGATGTGAAAGTTTAGCTACAGTTTGCCAGAAGGCACATGGGAGACTCAAGCTTAGATTTGAGCCGTTTTCTTGTATGAAAATCCTTCTCTACTCCACTACACCATGAAGGTGTGACCGATGGACACAACAGACAAAGGATGCATTGTTTCCATTCACAACCACAGAAGCTTATAACTCCTTCACAGTTGTCTGAGTGTCTTGGTGGCTTCCCTCACTAGTCTCCTTCTTGCACGGTCACGCAGTGCTTGAGAACTGCCTACTCCAGACAGATTTACTATACAGTACCATACTGTTTGTATTTTGTAACGACTGATGTAAATGAAGTCCAAGACATATTCATTGAATTGTAAATGTTCATGTATCCATCCCCTGACTTGTCTAAAGGAAACTGGCTGTAAAAGTGGCAATTTATATTCAAAATAATTATTACATTTAGTTTGTCCAATTACTTATGTGCTCTGAAAATGGAGGGACTGTGTATGAAAATAGCAGTAATTCCTAAATGGTTAAAGTGCTTTTTTTTTAAACCCCTTGAATTGAAGCTGAAAGTCTACAATACAACATTTTGATTGTTCACTGTGATCTCCACTGTTGTGGTGTACAGAGGCAAAACTACCAAAAAGGGAAAAAAAAAATTAAATTGTGTCACTGTCCAAATACTTATGGGCCCAACTGGATATGGGGCCCTCCACACATGTACTGACATTCACACACATACTCCATTCATATTTTCCCCACTCCTCTCTTCTCTTTGTTCATTAGCGCTTCCTTCAACCAAACACATGATCCCTGATTTTTTTTTCCCCCCTTCCTCCTCTAAAGTGATCATCACTTAAAAGACACATCGCCTTCACGGCCCCATTCCTTTGACATCTGTCCACAGTTCAGTCACTCACATTGCCGACATATTTTAATCCGTCGCGGTTGCTTGCAGATGTGCTGCAGCATTTATTTGTCTTGTGCTCAGGGCACTTATAACGTTACAAACCAAAGAAGAAAGACGACGCAGTTCTGTGCGACTTCCACCTGTGTTTGCCGCTGAGTGGAACAGATGTTGCCACGAGTTGAAGACGGCTTGCGGTTTCGTCTTTGGAATTGTATTCCCAGTTCTCGGCTCTTGATTTTTCCGCAGGAGGCGGTAAGCTCTCCACACGTGATGGATAGAATCAGTAATGCCTCATATTTGTCTTTATCACTAACAAAGGCTTCTTCCTTTTGAAGCGCTGTCTGAAAGAAACACTTTTGCTATTTATAGCTGGAAAACTTTTACTCCGGCTCATCTCCTCTCATCGTGTGGAGATGTAGAGTGAAGAATTGTTCTTTTATTGCACGGATCCTGTGTTTGGTACCACCCAGCTTTGATCCGTCGCTCCCAACGGTTAGCCGCACGGCTCTCAGGCCTGTCAATCAACGAGCGCGGCTGCCGTGATCAGCGGGCCGAGACGCAGAGACACAGAGGGAGAGAAGATGAAGAAAAGACTGGAAGATGGAGAGAAGGAAAAGTGGAGGCCATAATAACCTCGCGCGCAGACAGAGGGAGGCAGAAACGGCGCTGATCCCCGGGAGACGGTCTTCAAGGCTTTTCAGTGATGTCATTCCTGGGATACTTGACTGTGCATGAATGTGAGGGAGATAAGGGTGTGTGGCTAAACATTTGGTTGCTGAGCAACAGGTCTGTAAACAACAGTGGTATTAACTCATGAAGAACGGCGGAGCATGACTCGACTTTTCGGATCCAGTTTCAGGGAAAAATCTCCACCTGTCCAGATTTGTCAAAGCCAAAGAAACAATGACGCTGCCTAAAACGGGTCAGAGGTCTCCGGGGGCCCGACCCTGCTACTTCGTCGGGGCCCTCAGACTCGACGCTATGGCGGGTGTTGTTATTTTCGGGGTCACAGGATTTAATCTGAAGATGAGCTCATTACATTGTCTTATCACGTGTGTCAGTTTATAGGGTGAGTCGATCGAGTCCGAACACTCGAGTGAATGTAGGCAAGTGAAGGAGGTGTGAGAGGACAGGCGGGAGTTAAGCTTGTATCTCACTGAGAGACTGTTTGGCGACTGCTACATGAATTTGGCCAAGTTTTTGGTGAACCGGACGACTGATTTCAGACTGGTTTACCACTCTTGGCGAACCCATCCCGCTGCGTCTTGCGCTCCTCTCTGTGTGTATGTGCGTGCGCGCGACTACCGCTGTCTCTCTTATCTTTTCTCTCTCTCTCTCTATCGCATGCGCCCGCAGCAACAACCGAACCCGCGGGCAGATACACAAATCACTAAATATGAAATAAATAAATATTCCAATGTCATCACAGTTAATAAAGGGCTGTGAAGTGCGTGCGCGCAAGTCGCATTTCTCTTTCTCTTTTCTCTCAGTAAAGGGCTGTGATGTGTGCCTTAAAAAAATGTAATTTTTAGGAGATGACTGAAACAGACCAGGGGGCGACTTGGTAGCAGTCTATTGAAGACTCCTTGGTGAGTAAAAGGACTAGTTAGAGCAGGGGTGGGCAATCGTGTGCCATGAAGGGCCAAGACAGTCCAGGCTTTCCTTGCTACCGATCACCTCAGCAGGTGATTCCACAGATGATCAGGACTTTAAGTTGAGGTTAGGAGCTCATCAGTAAAACCACCTGCTGAGGTGATTGGTTGCAAGGAAAATCTGCACCATTTTGGCCCCTGTTGCCCACCCCTGAGTTAGAGAATAGTTAGAGACAAGGTAGTGAAAATAAGCAGTCGTTCATTCGCCACCAGGGTTTTCAACATGTTGAAAATCCGCAGGCAAATGAAATCCAGGCGAGCAACTAATTAGCGAATGGGGACACTGAATCAGACTGCTTAGAGAATAGACGAATGGCCATTCGATTCACTCGCCATTCGGTCACGAGTCCAGTGAGATACGGGCTTTAACAGTCATCAGGAGTCAGGAGGACAAACGTGACACCTGATCTGTGGTTAGTTTACGTAGAACAACTTGGTGTTGACGTGATATAACTTGAATTTGATGTTGAAAGGAAAGCCCTGTGGACGATCCTTCTTTCTCTTTTGCTGTTGGGATTTATAATTGGCCTTGAGAGATCAACAAAGATCCATCAGATTAAATCATCTTCAGATTAAATTTACAGCAAAATATGTCTATTTGTCCCCTAACCCTCCCAGGTCCTATGTCCGATGTCCACCAAACTTGATATGTGGATGACGGTCAACTCCAGAATTGACCTCAAAGGGTTTGTTTTAGCAAAGTTCAAGGTTATTTTTATCAAAGGCTAAAATTTAGATTTTTCACTCTGATGTCCACCAAACTTGACACACATATGTAGGTGGATTCTGGAATTGTCCAGGCGAGACAAAGTTTACCACATGTTAATCCTTGGGGTCAATGTCATTGGGGTCAGAGGTTAAAATTTTAGGTGTTTTTTTTATTTTTATTTTTGCTGCTATTTGCACCACAGTTCCCAGGTCTTTTGGATGAATTCTACCAAGCGTGGTTTGTCAAGGAAGGTTGTCCCTGAAACTGCCCTTGAAGAATTCATTTTGCAAAAGGTTAAGGGATCTGATTTTCAACCTGATTTGGACCAAATGTGGCACATGCTTCAGTGGAATCCAGACTCACCCTGGCAAGGTCAGCAAGAGGTCAATCATTTGGGTGACGCAGGAGACCAGATATGGACTTCTGTTACGTATGTCACAGAGTTGTGAAACGAGCTATTTCAGAGTTAAAGTTTTCTTAGAACAGGACAATTTCTGCATGCCTGGTCACAGAACTGTGGGCCTTCAAGGATGTTTAACATGAAACCCCAACCACATTTAACCAGTAAAGTTAGATGATCCTGATTTTGGACAATATGACTTCTTTAAATGATGGAGGAAAAAAAGTGTAATGTGGGATAGGAGCTGGACTACCAATATATAGACCGGTGTTCGATTACAGGTGTGCGCTTCATGCTACCTCTCTGTGTCCTAAGACACTTCACTGCATCGTCCCAGTCCACCCAGTTGTAAATGGATACCAGCCTTGGCTGAGTAAGTAACCTGCATTGGACTGGACCCGTCCAGGAGGGAGTGGTGGACTCTCAACCACTTCATGCTACAGGATCCAGAGATAAACACGGGCACCAACGGGCCTCAGGGCCTGTAGAGGACTTACTTCTTCTTCTTTGCAATCCTTATCAAAATTAAATCAGTTCTTCCTGTTCACCTGTGTTGGCCTCTCTGTCAGGTTTGATCCAAATCAGATTCGGCATTCTTGCTAACATATATACCAACAAGCACAGTTACACAGAGGCCAAGAGTTTGAGATTACTTCCGTCATCGTCAATGGTATAGTCTGCCTCAGGCTATACCGAGCCTGAGGACATCTGGTTTACACAGCTTAGGCAGAGCGTGTCCCTAAGACGTACAGCTGAAAACCTGTTCTTCAGATACGTGTCCAAATAAGAGGTTGAGCCCTTGAAACGCAGTGAACTGCTGATTACAGTGTACATACATACCAGATGAACATGTTGTACTGCACTGTGTGCTGATTGTGCGTGGTGTTTTCACTCATGATCAGTGGGTTCCAACTTGTAACATGAACTTTTTCTCTGTAAGCCTCCAAATGACTCGGTCTCGGACTGTGTGACGAACAGCACCAAGAAGAAAATCAGTGTCTGTCGATTGGGTTTGTTCTGTCTTATGTTTGCATCTGCCTGTGTTCTAAACACATAAGTGGGTGATACCAATTGGCCTTAGTGGCGTTTCAAAGCCCGCCCTGCCCATTCTCCATGTCCATCAGGAAGGCACAGAACTGAAAAAGACCTGCCTGAACTCAACTATCCTGATATTTATTACCACTGTCTGTACAGTGGGTAGCTCAGTGAGATAGGAGTTGGGCTACGAATATGTTGATCTTGCCTTTCATTCCAGGTCACGATACCTGTCTGTGTCCTTGGACAAGACACTTCATTAAGCTCGCCGATGAAAGTCGCGGGGTTATTCTGTCTGTCCATTAACAAAATATCTGAAGAACGCCTTGGCGGATTTCGCCCAAATTTGGCACACAGGTTGCCTTTCACCCATGGATGAACCCATTAACTTTTGAACAGTCAGGGTCATAGCATTGCAAAATGGCAAAACGTTACATTTTTGGCCCAATGCAAATAGGAAAAGCTAATTCAAAGCCCTGTAACTCCAGAAATAGGGCAGATAGACCCATGGTTACTATTGAACATTAATAGGAAGTCATATCTGGGTTTTCAAAAGACACCATTAGAAATTATCTTGAGTGACCCTGAATGTCCACGTCAAGGTCAAGCAAACTTGAATCATTTATTGTGGTAAGACTGTGGGCTTGCACATCCTGAGATAGTATCACATAGGAAAGTTATTTGGGCTCGGCGAGCTTTGCACTCTCTGAGTGCCCTTCTATAGTTTGTGTTGTCCCAGTCCACCTAGCTGTAAATGGGTACCAGCCTTGGTTAGGGAAGTAACCTGGCATCCCGTCCGGGGCAAGTCGTAGAATTCCATCATCTTTGTCTTAACAGAGGGACCATCAACATATTGATCATGATAATGTTGTTAGATGCTGCTGTTCTCTAGCACATTGAAATGCCTTCAGCTGGGCAGAGGGGAGAAAAAAAGGAAAAAAGTGCTCTCAAACTCAAAGTAACCACAATTGTATAAGACACACTTTGATAAAACTATCTTGTAATTTTCTACTTTAGAACTCTGATAAGACTGAGATGATTATTGTTGGTCCTGTGAGACAGAAACATCTCTATGATGAATTGATTCTGTCACTTAGTGGCTGTGTGATTCATCATAGTGAAAGGGTAACAAAATCTTGGTGTAATTTTTGATCCATCATTGTCTTTTGATCTGCATCTCAGAGAAGTGGCAAAGACTGCTCATTTTCACTTACGTAATATTGCAATGATTAGACAAGACATATGTTGTCTGTGACTGATGCTGATTCATGCCTTTGTGTCCTCCAGAATTGACTACTGCAATGTTTTGTTTTCTGGTTTACCACAAAAGAGTATAAAATGTCTTCAGATGATCCAGAACAGGACTGCTACGTTCCTGACTGGACTCCTGTGAGTGTGAGCGGATTTTAAGGTTCTGCTGCTGACCTATAAAATACTGAAAGGATGTGCACCCTCTTATCCTGTGGAGCTTATTAAGCCTTATGTTCCATCATGTGCTTTGCGCTCTCAGGATGCAGACTTACTCTGTGTTCCTAAAGTTAAGAAGAAGTCAGCAGGATGTAGAGCCTTTTCTTATTGTGCTCCAATTTTGTGGAATAATTTGCCACTGGAGGTGAGATGGTCAAATTCTGTTGAGTCTTTTAAAGCCAATCTTAAAACACACTTTTTTCTGTAGTTGATGAGTAATGGTTATTTTATTTGAATATTTTATGTGTATATTGTCTGTATGTTGATTTTGATGTTAGTTGTTTTATCATTTTAATTTTTTACTGTGTAATTTTTTTAAACTTTGGTGTTTTTTATGTCAAATTAATATTGTAAAGCACTTTGAAATGTATTTATCTTAAAAGTGCTATATAAATAAAGTTATTATTAAAACACAACATCCAAAAGTAGACTGAAGGACTTAATCACAAAATGTGTTGAAAATCTTCATGACCTATCTATGTACCTGTCCGTCTCTCATCATCATCATCCGATCATAATGGAAAGAGTAAGAAATATAGCATCCATAAAAATGGGGATAATTCCACCCTTTCACTTAGTGTAAAAATTCTCTCTTTTCTTAAGTAACAGCTGCTCATTGCAACTTTGAGAGATCTTACAAGAAAACCTGGCTTACAGCTTTTCGTGTAAATTGGTAGGTTCATAGTGGTGAATTAAGATGTTTTGTGAATCCAGAAGAAGTAAGTCCTACATGGATCCTGAGGCCCATTGGTGCTGGTGCTTATCCCTGGATTCCGTAGTGTGAAGCAGATGAGAATCTACAACTCCCCCTGGACAGGACACCAGTCTATATCGCAGGTTATTTTCCCAGCAAAGACCGGTACACATTTACAGTTGGGTGGACGGGGACAATGCCGATGACGTGTAGCGTGACCGAGAATCAAACCCAGGTCTTCATATTAGTAGCCCAATTCCTTATCCCATTGACCTACCTGGTCTTCGTGAATACGTACCGTGCAGTTTGTGAACCGGGGCAAAGTCCGATTTTTGTTTCTTTTAACTCCCAAATCTAACCACCATGTCTGGAAGGGTTCTGTGCTCTTCCGGTGTTGGAATGAGGCTCTAAGCCTGATTTAGTTGTCTAGCAACCTTGGAAATTATTTTATGTTAAATGGTTTCGGGCTAGGGTTGGGATAAGAATAAGGGTTTGGGTTGGAATTAGAATAAGGGATTGGGTTGGGGTTTGATTTTTGTGAAAGTTTGGAAATTTGAACAAGACTTCTGCTTCCGGACCACGGCTGTACGCACTTCCGGAAGCCCTGCACAGTTGCGCAATTCCCATATGGTCCAGGTCAAATTGGGAAATAGTTCAGATTAATCAACTGTGCTGAACAAATCCATTCCTGAAAAAAAAACTATTCCTTCCTGAAGCTGCGTCTGTCTACCTCAGTACCATTCAAAGTATACAATCCTTCATTGTAGCTGTGACTACATACATGATAGTAACGCTGTGAGCACAACATTGAATTCCATTATTTGTACATCCTGATTGTATGTCTGAGAGAAGTCTCACATTTCCTCTTCAGTACAGACTTCTTGCTATCAGTGTGATCATCTTGAAAGCCTACCTGTCACAGGCCTCGATTTCATCCATGACTGACCTTGTCAGCGAGCAGTAAAAAGACAGATTAATCTACTGTTTATTTAGTTTGCCAGCACAATCTGTCTTTACCTCAGCAGAGAGTGATATAGGATCCTTTCTGCCGCACATACCAGTAATGTCAGACTGAAACTTACTTGTCAGATGCCTTTGTGTCCCGTTTCATTCATTCAGAGTGAGCAAAGCCGCAAACAGTACAATGAGCTTTGGCACCTTGTTCAGCAACATTACAGGCAGCCAAAAGGGTCAAATGTCAAAGGTGCAACATCCTAACAGGAGCAAAAAGTGATGAAAGCTTCTGAGAAAAAATAAAAAAATTAAAAAAATTATTGATTACAGTACCAGCAAAGTTCTTACTTTGATCATTATGCAGAATCTAATGTGTCCCAGAAAATATATTAAAGATAGACAATGCACCCGCATTCACTCTCACCATACAAAATAAATCAATAAATCAATAAATAAAGTCACATAAAGATGCTACTGTCTTAATCCGTGGACATCCATAGGAACCATAGTTTGTGTAGTTGATACAGCAGGTGTTTAGTCCAAAATGTAGATGTCAGACATTGTAAATTGCTGTCAGTTCTACAAACCGCTGCTCTGCTGAAGCAAACTGCTAAACTTAAAAAAAAATACATGAACCATAAATTGCACACATTTGACAAACAGGAGAATTGTAAAGAAATCACCTAAAATGACCAATTAATGACCAAGGTAACTCGGCTTTCAAATAGTCATTCCAATGAAACATCTAATTCTAAATAAGTTTTCAGAAATCTTTGTGTAAAAACTGTAAAAAAAAATCTACATAATCTAAACTCAATAAAAATGTAAAGCATTGAAAATAAATCGTGTAAGTACAACCTTTTAATTAGTTAATAAGAAATGTATAGAAGATTTTTATATAATAATAATACTTTATATAGCGCTTTAAGTAGAAAAATGTGCAAAGTTCTCAACATAAAACATCAACACATGACAACAAAAAATTTGGCATCCATACGCACAGTTAAAATTAAATGTTAAGTGCAAACAAAACAAACAGGCAGCAGATGTAATTAAAACAAGCAAAAACTGTCAAATGAATGCTAAACAGCAGAAAATGAACACGTTTTAAAGGTGAACTGACATGAAAAAGTAAATGTGAATTATATGCTTATTTGAATCGTGTAGTTTCATATTCCCAGTGTTATTTCACACAAAATTATCACTATGGCGAGTAAATCCCATGTTTTCATACCAAAAGATCATGATTTCACATGCCTAAGCCACGCCCCCCAAAAAACTTTGAGAATTGCGCAAAATTTCCCGCCCCAAAGTCTACGTCACAGTGGGAATATGAGCTAGCGAGCAGGACGCTTCACTGTGTGATTTTTATGGTCTCAGTTTTTCTCTCTCTCTCTGCTCACAGCAAAAACAAAACCTGACGGCACAGAAATCACTGATATGAAATAAATATAAATATTCCAGTGTCATCACAGCTAATAACGGA
>OMMV01175601.1:0-12698 GCA_900302635.1 Chatrabus melanurus | reverse complement strand
TGACGTCTCTGCCAATACCCTAAAACTTCTCTGATTTAAACAATTTAGGTGTCAAACTATATGTTTTTTTTTAGATGAGAAATCCAACTAAACTTTTAAAATCTAAAATGGCAGTCTTAACCTTGAATTTTCAAAGTTAAGGGTAAGTATTACTAACTTGACCTTGGGCACCAACATGGCTTCTAATGTTTCAATTTAAAGCTTTTTTTTTTTTTTTTTTACAAGTTTTTCCTGTTTATTCAAAATTCAAACATTGTAATGGCGAGCTTAAACTGGTTTCAAATATTTTGTTAAAAATATTAGTGACTGATAGTCATGATTATAGGCTATTTCATTATAATATGTTCACCAGGCGAGTTTTAAGGACAACATACATTGGAGGCTTGCGCTACATTGAAACATTACAAGCCCTGTTGGTGCAAAATATATAATATATAATACCTGCACATAATTATTAATTATTTTGAAATTTCAAGGTCAAGACTCCCATTTTGGATTTTAAAAGTTGTTTAGTTGGATTTCTCATCCCAGAAAAAACATAGTTAGACACTAAAATTGTTTAATTTTTAGAGTATTGGTAAATTTGACCCCCGACATAAAGTGCATTGACCTTTCCACATTTCAGGTCATAGTGACATAACAGAAGGTGGGATATAGGTCAAACTATATATTTTTTGATTCTGCATGACAAGATGATTAATTTGATATACTGTTTGAAGGGATTGGAATTTTGACCCCTAGTTGACCCCATTTTGACCCCTAGCAAAAATTGCTGACCTTTTTGAGAGGGTTACCCAAGTCAAATTTGTTTAGTATCCTTCAGGCAACCAAAACCACTTTCAAACCTTGGTTTAAGATTAAGATTATTCTTCTACTAGAAGCACAGCCCTGGAATCAAACCCCAGTGTGTGTGTGTGTGTGTGTGTGTGTATATGTATGTATATATATATCAGTATTCCAACTCTTATACCACAGAGCCTCCTCTCTGCGCATTTAAGAAAAAGAAAAAACAGATCTAAGCAATTAAGCAAAGGTTTCTGGAGTGCAAATTTAGATCTCTACAAGTCTGGTCCTTAAGAGCTATCACAAAAGACTCATGGTACCACAACCAACTGTCCAGTCTTATACAAAAATTTTGGGAACATACAATTTCCCTAATTGATTAACCCCTAATCCCTAATTCACAAATTTTTGTCATAAAGGTCAAGGAGAACCTCAGTATCACATTGTGTGTGTTGGTCAGGAAAAAGTTTACACTGGGGAAAAAAGTTTTGTATTCTTCCAATTTATTGCAGATACACTATTTTTTCTACTTATTGAAGTTTTGCACCATAAATGTGATAAAATACTTCTATACTCTGTGAAATATGTCCAAGTAATTGACATATTCAGTTGCCATGCCAGTGCTTCCCATGTTCTAACACTACACTTTATTGTATTTTCCTGAGAGAAAAGCACTGGCATGGTACTGCACAGCGCTTCATCCCATTGTTTTAATAAAAAAAAGAATAAAATTGCATGTGGGTTTTGTTTCTGTCACAATAAACAGCTAACAACAAGCTTACAACATGTAGACTCCGTCCTCCTGCTTCCACAGAAAATTAGAGGTGTGGGTTGCTTTGGTACTGGGGGCACGTATGTTTAACAAGTATTTGCGGTTGCATTGACATGTAAAGGTCTCGACCCTAAATATAAGTCCATCCCATTTTTTACATGTATTTTCAAGAAAAAAAACTGTCTTATATTTGTAATAATACAGTATACTGTTACTGTCCATGCTTCAAAATGATACTGTGATATAAATTTTTTTCCCTACTATCCAGCTACATGTGGATAATATGGAATGGGTTTTGGTTCCTCTTGCAGATTCTGGAGCCTGTGAAATGATCATTTTAATGGGTGTCTTTAGTTACGATACGTTTGGGAAACATCTCTTTTAGTTTAAAGATGTTCATAAAAGCAATTCTATTCTAGAATCATCTCAGCCGTAAGATACTTTTGGGAACCCTTATCCACAACTCAGCCAGACTTCGATACGAGAATATCAAAAGAGAAAAGCTTACAAATCATTTTCTCAGTCCATGATCATTAATCATCACATTTAGCATTTCATTGTAAATAAGATCCATCACTCATGGATCTTATCTATCTAATGTTTGTAATATCCAATGCCAAAAAGTCTTGTGTAATTGAATGTTTTCCACCATTGCCTTGTTCCCATCTAAATGACAGTGACAGACAGTAGAACTAAAATCCTGCAGTTTCCTGTTGAAAGAGCATTTCTTTTGATGTCAAAACAGTTCACTGGCTTGTACAAGCCCATCCACCAAAGGTTCTCCAACCCCTTCAAGGACAAATGATCCTTTGTTATGCCCACATTCATCTGGTTAACTGCCAAATTTGATTGCTCGTTGATGTGTGCCCTATTTTAAATAGATTGTCTTCGCACATGCAAATGCCTATCCCCTATTTAAGGTTAGATAGGATATTTACTCCCAGATCACATACTGTATACTCACAAATCCATGCCTTTCTATCAATCCAATCATAAACAACAACCATTACCTGTCCACATTTGAGATTTAAATTTTGAATGCATAGCTTTGGAAATTTAAGTTAATGAAACACTTTCCTTATTCATCAAAAAATGTCAGCCCCAATTAAGCCTATTGTCTTTTTTTTTTTAAAGAACAAAACTCATTATGTATTGATAATATAAATCACACTTTGTTGGCACTGGCGTCGTATTGCTATTTCTTATACATAAAAAGACATTTTGATATGCAGTGCAGATAAGTTTGACTAATAATGCTGCAACAGTTGTAACAAATCTTTTTCTTTCCCCATGAAAAAGTGCATGAATAATCAATGAAACAGGATCACTTGTGTGCCAAAACTGATTTATACAATGTCTGCCTCCCACACAAAATGGGAATAATCACGTTACTGCATTTCCATCTGTAGTTCCATTAATATTTAGTTTGCAAAGTGTTGAGAATATTTTGCTTATCTGTATCTCTTTACAAACGGAGTACGTTGAATGTATCTTAAAATGCATAACACTAAGAAACCAACATAATGTTTGCGAAGGATGTCCAATTTTCTTCAAAAATGTGTTTTTGAAGTGCAATAAGAGTTTATATCCTGGCTGTAATATCCAGATTTGGACAGGTAAGTCTCGATTTAAAAGATAGTTTCAGCTCTTCAGTCTGAATAAGACAGTTATTGCAGGTCAGTGTGGATAATTCCTTATTTCGCTGTGGTTATTTCACTGACACAATGACATGCTGAACATCTCCTGCAGTAGTACTCCTACTTGCTCAGGAGGCTCTGCATCGTTCCCATATCACTTCAAATTGCTCACACCAGCCAAAAACTGACACCATAGTGGATGTATAGATGTAAATTTTCTGGAAACTTTGCTACGATTATGCTTGTGTCTGGTTTTGTTAGAAGACTGAAAATAGGAATATAGTAACTTTAACCCAATTCTAATTATACGGTATACCTAAGCTACTCCACAGAAATGTACAACAAACGTTATAGATGCCAGGTTTTCGCTTGTGAAGCCGTGATGATGACCGAAATAAAAACATTTTATCTTACCATTATAGGAGCTGCATGTCGCCGATGGTGGTCCTCACCAGAAAACCTCTCACTTCTGAGTTCACCTTCTGGATATGCGCCTGATGTTTATGCACTTGTGTCTTAAAGGCAATGACAGGTGACAGTTTGATTGGTTAATTTCATGTTATGCCAAATACACACCCAATAGTAATTAGGAGACTAAGTACAATCCCTATGAACTATGTGCTCTGCTTTGCACTCAGATTTTGCACCATATAAATAATATTGTGGAGTTGGACATGCCCCACGTGCATTTGCACTATGCACTTTAGCACTTTAGACCACTGGTCGCTACGATAAGATAGTTTGGACTCATAGATAGTCCAAACTATACCTTTTTGGAATCTTTATGAGCCGGCAAATAATATGGTATATGTGTCAATATGATTGAGGATGTTGAAATTTTGACCCCTGTGTAATCCTTCATTGACCTCTCATGGTCCTCACAGGTCAAATCCAACTTGCTTCCACATCTGAAAATTAACCTTGCTAACTGTGGTTGAAATTTCAAGCTTTTATCACGAAATGAACAATTGTTTGGCTATGCTGCCTGACTATAAGCTTAGAATGAGTCCTTCATATCTACATGGGAGCGGGGCCCTCATGTTGCATCGCCATGTTGATTCAGTAGCTCAAAAGGGACATACTTACTCTGCCTTTCATATTTTGCAGTGCGGCCAGAAGACTGATTAAAAAAGTAGAGGAATCAGTGGTTGCTCCCCTATATACTGTCTGTTGGTTGCTAGTGCAGGCTAACAAACTTGAGATCATAATAATGATTTTCACAAGAGAAGGCAAGGGAGCATGAATACCCATCGCCAAAGCGAAAGCATGAAGGGAAACAAAATTGTGACCAGCGACAGCATAATGCAACTGGCAACCTCACCACTAGATGACATTACATCCTACTCACTGTAGCTTTAAATAAAGCAAAATGCTTCTGTCTGAAACTATTTTACATATTATAATGAACCCCATCGAGTTTGTGCCATATTTCATGATGTGGGTTAGTGCTTATAGAACTTTGCTGCAACATGTTTCCTTGCAGTAGTTAAAACTCCCTTAACTGCTGATATATAAGCAGTTTGCTTTATGATTATCCATTCTTCTTGTAGTGTACTTTGACCAGCAATTCTAATGAAGTTTGCAAGATATTTTGCACCATTACATATCATATTACTGTACTTACACTGCTAGTCAAAGTACAAATGCCATGGGACTCTGTCACCAACCTTGCAATAGTGACTTTGCAATTGTGACCCAGACCAGATGTTCCACAGGTGCTCCCTGCAAGAGGGCCAATAAATGACAGAGCTGCAAGTGAAGCTGACATGTAGCGGAAAAACTTTCACTAATGTATTTGGCCACACTTCATCAAACTTCACAATAAAAACAGGTGATGCAGATGCTAACATGACTAGAATGTGTTTTAAAAAAATCTCTATCTGATCGCTTACAAGTCTATGGTGTTATGGAAGAAAAACTAATTAACTGATGCATTCCATTTCATCGGGGTTTAGGGAACCATCCATCATACTCAGGGGCGACAAACAATATATAGTACTCATGTAAATTAAAGTCCTAGAGAGCCTCTGGTTCAAGATAACTCATTTTCATTCACTTATTAATTTAATTTTTCACAACTTTTTATCTGTGAGCTGACAGCTCGATCACAATGAGCTCGAAGGAAAAAAATTGAGACAGTTTGTCTGTTATTGAAAAAGCAGTGAGAAGAAGGTCACTGCATTCTCTCTTAAACGAAGGTAGCGTTACTCATGCAGTCAGGTTCATAAGTATTTGGACAGTGACACAATATGAGTAATTTTGTCTCTGTACACCACCACAATGGAGGTGAAATGACACAATCAATATGGGCTTGTACTGTAGACGTTCAGCTTAATTCAAGGGGCTAAATATTGCATAAAGCATTTAGAAATTAGTGCCATTTTTCCATACTTCCCCATTTTCTGCAGCCATAAATAATTGGACAAACTAAATACTGGTATCAGGATTATTGTTAATATGAATCATTATTTTTACAGACAGTATTTTCTTTATACAAGTCAAGGAATGGATACATGAACATTTTCAAGTCAGTGAATATGTCTTGTACTTCATTTCCATCAGTCATTAAGAAATGCATTCAGTGCAGTCCTGTATGATAAATCTGTCTGGAGTAGGCAGTTCTCAAAACCTGAATGACCATGCAAGTAAGAGTCCAGTGAGGGAAGCCACCAAGACACCCATGATAACTCTGTGATTAGAGAAACTGTGCATGGTGCAACTTTTGTCTTTTACATCAATGTCACAGCTTCATGATGGAGAGGAACAGAGAAAGTGATGATTTAAATTGGACATATTGAATTGTTAGTTTGTCCGATTACTTAAGAGCTGTGAAAGTGGAGGGACTTTGTGTAAACATGCTGTAATTCCTGAGTGGTTAATGCAGTATTTTTGTTGAACCTCTTGAACCATAGTGGTGTGGAACAGAGACCATCATGATTTAATCCTTATATATAGAATTACGCAAGGAGTCTTGTGAGGGAAACCAACAAGACACCCCAGACATTTCTGAAGGAGTTATAGGCTCCTGTGGCTGTAATTGGAGAAAATGTGCATAATGTAATTTTTGTTTGTTGGGCCACCATTCACATCTTCATGGTGGATTGGAACAATGAAGGAATTTCATACAAGAAATCAGATAAGGTCTAGGTTCAAGTCTCCCATGTGCCTTCTGGCAAAGTGTAGCTGAAATTTAAGGTCTACATTTTTCAGAAAATTCTTATCTGTACCACGCCACCATGGAACTGGTGACACAACAGACAAACGTTTCACTGTCCAGTTTCTCCAATCACAGCCACAGAAGTCTATAATTCAATTTATTTATACAGCACATTAAAAAATGGCATCAAATGTATGTTTAAGTAGTAACCATGTGTATGTAGTCACTCTGTCATTTACCTTTACAATTTCAAAATTAATTTCATGTTTACCGGATCCTCACTTCACCTCGGTTCAGCCAAAAACAGGATTTGCATGTGTAAGGAGGTAGAGATTAAGAATTTGGATGATGATGAGTTAAGCCTGTTAATGCAGAAAAGTTCAGATGTGGAATATGATTGATGGGTAAGCATTACCTTCAGTATGTTTCTGGGATTGTAAAGGCAGAAACAAAGACACCTTTGGCGATGACAAGCATGAACTCTGACTCTATTGACACAGAAAATCCTCCAGTACATCCTCTTTGCGAAACATTAAAGTGTCATGTGGATTTTCATCACACGCGTCATAGTGCTTTATGGATTCATGTTATTTATTATATTTTGTTGTTTATACATGTTTAAATTATGTGCTCTGTCAAAGCTCACTGGTTGCCTCCCTTCAAAATGTCCGTGGTATAAATCCCGTACCTGGACTTTTTTATGTGAACAGAACATGATTCTGCTCCTGCTCGTAAAGGTTTTATGTGGATAGTTCTATTACCTGCTATACTCCAACATCCTGCATGCCGGTGTCAATGTGTTTATATGTGGATGTCAGACACTTATTTAATTTTTTGGTAAATAAATGCAACTTTAAAAAAAAAAACCTTTCTGTGAAGTACTTACATAGTCAAATGTACAAAAAAGAAAAAAAGTCTGATGACTGGAGTGTGAATGATCATAGGGTTTTGGGACCAGCTGGGACAGTCGTAGTCGTGGCTGTCCCTCGGGATTCAAGGATGATGGTCCCCTAATCTGTGGTGGTCTGGTGGACCCTGAGATGGCTAAAGAGTTTTGGGCAGTCGGGGTTACTTTGCCACTCCTTCTGCTTTCTCCTCTTCTTCTCAATGTTGCAAAATGCAACGCAGCAGTCTGTATCCGATTCGATATGGAGACGCCTGTGCGTGAATTCGTTTAACGTGGGGATGTCTTTGCATGCTGACAAACACACGGTCCTTGACAGCTCTTTGACCAGGTTCAATGGCAGGAAGTCCCCGACAATTGGGGCTCAAAAATCTGCTGCAGCCTTCTTCCGCTTTCATAGCCGTTGGGTTTCCCGATGAAGTCCACCTCTTCCGCCTGATCCACCGTTGAGGACTTAATTCACCAGAGCCTCTTTCGCTGTCGTGTTTTCAGGGTTCCTACTGAGCCTTCACAGCTACCGTAGTGGCCCGGGATCTGAGGATCACACCATACTTCACCCCAATAGGCAGTCCCTTAGTTGATCCGTTGTTCAGGTGCCACGAGAGGGACGTGGGGTTGGACTCACCTTTCACTCAAGACACACATACGTCCTGGGAAAAAAGTTCTTTCATGATGGAATTTAGTTCTTCTAACTATGTTGATCTTCCACAGTTTCTGAAAATACCAGAGTGTTGACTACCCATCGCTTTGTGAACTTTTGACCTTACAGCTGTTGGGGAGGATCTGGTAGTGGCTCAAAAAGCACTTTTCCACTATTACAAAACATTCCCTTGGTCTCATGTCTGAACTTCAATGCACCACAATGGACACATTCGTTGTTCATGTCGCCAGTTTCGGTACCGTAAACTAGGGTGACAAGGGACAAAAGTGAAAATGGTTTTCTTTTGCCTTTAAACCAGTGAATTTACAAAGAAAATTGTGAAATATTACATTAGTTTTCTTGAAAAAATAAGTAAATTTAGTTAGCAAACATCTCATGGTTTAAGCAAACAATAGTTTTCAATTTTTGTCCCTTGTCACCTCGTTATCCCTTGTCACCCCAATTTATTGTACGGTGTTCACAATTAAAGCTATGATCATAGTTTAAAGCTAAATACTTCAGCATAAATGTATCCCTCTGTCTCCAACTTGAGGTATTGGCAGTGGTGGGCACGACTAACTTGAAAGTTAGCATCGATAACCAGGAATCGGCTAACTGAAAAATTAAAAGTGATAATGCAAACCGCATTTAGCTGAAGCTACTGCTAACCGCAAACATTTAATATATGAATTTAGCTTTGGCTTGGTTTTTTTGGTTGTAGAACCCTGAAAGATCTGAAATTTTAATATGTTGTAGCGTAAACATGGAAGTTCCCAAAAATTAGGTGATGATCAAAATGTACATAAATAATTAAATGAACAAATGAAATTAAACGGTAGTTGACATTCAACATAGAGTTTCTTCACAGTACAGAAAGTATTAAACAAATAAGAAATATTAAGAAATAAAAATACACATGGAAAATAATTTTCATAATTTATTTAATACATTTATACTCTGACTTGACGTCCTGGTCATCCATTTCCTCAAGAGGATGCTTGTTGCCATCGTGTGATGTCAATTTTGCTTATTGGAGCTTGCAGAGCTGACGTCACGCTGCGTTGCGTTACTGGGTAAGTTAGGCATTCACGCCATAGTTAGTAGATTCTTTGTGAGTTGGAAGCTTGTGAGTTGAGCCCCCAGACTTAAGCTGCCTTCACATTTTGACAGTATAAAAACTGTCATACCGCTTGTTATAGCAGAATTCGGTCGTTTTCAGTGGCAGATGTGAGACGCGGTCATTTTTCATTGTTGACGAGGCGACAGCAATTTACTTAATTGAGAGATACTACTGAGTTTTAATGTTTTGCACAGTGGTCTATTAAAACAGTAAGCTTTACCACTGATGCCTGCTTAAAAAGTAAACTTTTTGTGACACTGCATCTTAATTCCTCTCTGTAATATCAAACAAATTATTCACATTTACCTGATTATAACCGGGTGACACACTTAAACAGTCCATCTCTGGCTGTCTGCCTTTTCTCATCATTAAAGACAAACAATGTTTGTTCTTGTTGCTATGGCAAGCAGTAAAAGTTAAAAAAATTTAACTTTTGATGGCAAGTGCCGTCGCGGTGCATAGTTACTGTCATCTCAGCCACCGGTGGATTAATTTTCTGTCCTCTCATTGGAAACAATCCGGTTTGCCGTCTGCTATTACCTAACCCACTGCCTATGACTCGATAATACAACCACTTTGCTGAATATTCAAAAGTTTTGCATTCTGTTTGTTTTGATATTAGTTCAAAAAGAAGAGTGCCTTAACCTTGTAAATGTGCATATTTTGCACCCAGCCACTGCAGAACTATTCATGAGATTCAAGTGACTTGAAGTTTTTCAACTCTTGTAAGGTGTAAGCACTGAGTCCAAACATTAGAGAATTTAAAAATGTCAGGGTATGTAAGAGAAGGTAGTGCGTCAGGGTCTTTCATCCACTCATGAGCTACCAAGTCATATGCATATTTCTCCAAATCCCACTGCTTAGCACTTCTATTTAACTTCTCCCCACTCAATCCCTTTACTTTGTATTTCCCCTTCTCCATCTCTTCCTTTTTCCATCAAAAAAAAAAGTAAAAAATCAAACTCTTTAGCCATAAGAAAACTCCATGTCGCTGTTGCGTGTCACTCTATAACGTTGTCTGAGTCACAAATATAGCACCTTCAGGACAAATACATTAGTTCTACCCGCTGATCTGAATTCATTCAAACTCATTTTCTGGAGCTCAGTGGACTTTGAGCCACCTCTGTGGGCGATGGACACTTCATCCTCAACCACTGATGCTTTGGAGAGATTCTTTCCGTGTTTGGACCCAGAAGTGCACTAAGCCTGCAGCACGCTGTCTCGAGCGGAGCACGAGGCTGTCTCTTTTTAACAGGCTCCGTTCACGTGCAGTTGTTTTCACTGCAACTGCATCAAGATTTACGCAGTTATTACATAAAAAAAATCACCATGACAAGAAATATGTACTTCACATGATTATGTAAACTTTGCAATTCATCCGCAGTTCACATGCGTGCCGAACTGTGGGTGGCAGTCGTAATGGGATCGCAGATCGACTATGATCCGTTACACCACTAGTAAATAGTATATTTATCCTCAATATGACCACAAGGCAGAAAGATTTAACTTCTTTCAACGCTTTCAAATACCATGCATATTGTGCAAATGGTCAAAATTATAATTATGACCACCAGTGTCTAGTCCAGGTGAAACTTGAGTTTCAATTACAAATGGTGAGTTTACTACCTCACAGATCAGCCAGTTGCACATGCTGTCAAAAGACCTTGCGGGGCATTGATGTGATGTCATCAGGCATTGGTTTGATGCCCTTCCTAGGATGCTGAGGGATTTCATACCACCAAGCTCTCCATTCTTGATGATAACTTATTCTGGCTGCTCCCATTCTTGCTCTGGGTCACCACAAAGTGTGATCTGCATGGTGCCTTTCCTGACGCACCTCCAGATGCACATGGAAATTGGGGTGAGTGGGCTTTGAACCCCAGATCTTGTTCCTGTGAGGCAAAAAAAAAACAAATATGCTACTAGTAAATGATACTACTCCAAAGCAAATCCAAAGCAGTCTTCTTTTACTTTCTGGGTGGGTTTTATCTTCTTATGGAAGTCCAGATGTTAAAATATTGCTGCACATTTGTTGTCATCTTGTAAGTAGACACCTCATCCACAGTGTGAGTATTGGCAGCCACTGGTCTCCACACAGACAATCTTTTGATGCAGTAAAGAAAAGTGGAGCTAGGAGGCAGCAAAAAGATAACTAACTAACAACAACAGTCCAAACATGTGCCCTTGAGTTAGCAAATCTACTTACACTGGAGTCACATATAGATCCCCAACTGTTTGCAGAAGGTTTTGTGATTTCTGTGAGCAACTCTTACATTTGGATTTATGTCGACATTGATGAGCGGGAACATGTATAACCATCGCATTTTTAGAGATGCAGCAAATAAGCTTTCTCATGCATCACGTATGTAGAATCCAAGTGCTTCAGCGCCAACAGCCTTCATCTCTACTCTTTTCATAGTGCTGTGCGTTTGAAATGATTTTGTCCAGTGCAATTATTAGTGGTAGAAGTAAATGCTAGGAAGGAAGAAGAATTGGAGCAGAAACTAGAGACAAAATTGCCCAGAAGGAGTCAGCTGGAGGGAAATATGATTGCAGAGAAAGCTGCAAAGAGAAAAAATGGAACAGTTTTTACTGTTGCTGAAAAGCAGGCAGTATAAGTCACTTTGCCAGTCGGTGAAAAACAATTTTGAAAATTTTAAACCAGTTTTTAAGCTTTGTCCCATAACATAACATTGTACGACACAGCCGCAAAAGCCAGTACAGTAAGCCTTGGTTTTTATAATAAGGCATCAGTGCAGTATGGTGCGAATAAAATTATTTTTATGGTTGTACATGTATGTTGGAGGCACAGAGCAGCCACGATTCTCAGTAATTAGAACATAAATGCTAATGATAGAGAGAAACATATACAGCTAACAGAGAGAAAAATTGGCATGGGTCAAACTTTATTAAACCAATTAAAGCACAACCTACAATAAATAAATAATTGAGAAAAATATATTACATTTTGTTCCTCTGACACAAATCTGTTGATATCTATTAACCAAGTCAGACTGAGCGTAGCAATATGGCCGCCATATTTGTATTGGGTAGCAACAGAGTGCATCATGCTGGGTCTTCGCTGTGCGAGTGGGAGATTTTCCACCTATTGAGAGGAATTAAACATGCACCAAACACTGCTGTGTCCTTGTTTGTGCTGCAAATCAAGCGAAGAGCCTGGATTTTAAGTTTTGTTTGCTACCAGTTCGTGGAAATCGCTGAAGAAGGTGCTTAAAACCTACAATAAAGTTTGGTGTCGAACACTGAATGACCAGTGTTGGGAGTAACGCATTACAAAAGTAATTAATTACTGTAATGCATTGCTTTTTGCTGTAACGCGGTAATGTAAGGCACTACGGAAAAAAAATTGGTAATATTTTACTCGTTACAAATGTCAGTAACGCGCGTTACAATGCATTTTTAACCCGAAATGAAGTGGTGGGGTTTTTTTTATACAAATTCGCCAAAATCACCGCGAGATCAGCAGAGGAAAAAAGTCCGCGCAAAATGTTTCACCTGTTGTTCTGCTGAACAGAAGAGATGAGTGCAGCAGCAGCAGCAGCAGCAGCAGCAGCTGCAGACCCAACATTAGATAATTTGTTCACAAGATGGGCATACGCCCATTACTTTCAGTTCGTCAGAAATAAGGACATGAAAAATATTGTAGTTAAATGCACTTTGTGTG
>OMMV01175589.1:11048-27100 GCA_900302635.1 Chatrabus melanurus | reverse complement strand
ATTTTCTAAACTGCCCATGTTGATGTGTTTCAATTCCGGAGAGGACATTTTGGACGGACAAATAACATAATTGTTTATTACCATTCTGTGAATTTGTTTTCCACCGATTGTTAATATTTGGACTTTAAATTACAACTTTATTATATATATATAGTTCAAATAAAAAAACCTCTTATTTTAAATTTAGGTCATAATTTTTATGTGAGAATCCAAATCAAAACACCCCTTAATTAAAATGGAACTGATAAATGTCAAATAAAACCTGAAAAGAACTCATTATTTTGGACCAAATAGTTATTTTTGTGTGAAATAAATGGTATTGACAGCTTCACAGAATATGGTAGCACCATTAAAAACTTCTAACATTGAAGTTTTATGTACTATTTTTGGAAAAAGTGTCCACAATTTGACAGAATTAACCTGGTACCCTGATCATGAAACAGCCCATAAGTAATTGTACAAACGAGATATGAGGACTTTTACAGCCAGTTTTCTTTAGACAAATCAGGGGATGGAATGATGAACATTTCCAAGTCACTGAATATGTCTTGGGCTTCATTTACATCAATCATTAAGAAATACAAACAGTCTGGGACTATGTATAAAAATGGCTGTAATCCTTTAATGGTTAATGTGATATTTTTATTAAATGTCTTGAATTAAAGCTGAAAGTTAACACTACAAACACATTGATTGTTTCATTTAAACTCTATTGTGGTGGTGTACAGAGGCAAAACTGCAAAAGTTGTGTCTGTGTCCAAATACTTATGGACCTATTTGTATCTGACCAACAGCTTAGTAGGCAATAGCTGCCAAACAACATTTAGGGAGATGAACATGTGTTTCAGATCAAATACAAAGAGACCTATATGAAGAATAAGGAAAAGGCGGTGGGGGTCAATGTGAGCGACTCCAAGATGATACACTCTCTTCAAGTGGCCAAGATGAGCAGCGATGTAAGCAGATCAGTTGAAGAAGATAAAATGTGCTTTTACTAATTTCCTACGCACTGATTCGCTACCCTCACTGCCTCAGATTGCGTACAAGAAGGGTTCCAAGGAGAGCCAGGCCCATTTCAGCCTCCCGCTGGACGTGATCAACCTGAGCCACGCCAAGAAGGCTCAGGCCCTCGCGAGCGACCTGGAGTACCGCACGAAGCTCCACGACTACACCGTCATGCCCGATGACATCAAAGTCCAGCAGGCCAAAAAGGCTTATTCCCTGCAAAGTGAGGTGAAAGATAAAAAAAACCCACCGCGGTCATAATGCAAATGGCGCACATGAGGTCTGATCTTCTGGTTTGACCTCCTGGTCTCTTCTGTGCTCCTCAGAATCAGTATCGCTCAGACCTGCACTGGATGAAAGGAGTGAGCTGGGACACTGATGGATGTCTGAACATTACCCAGGCCAAGAAAGCTGGAGAGCTGCTCAGTGATGTCAGCGCAGCTCCTTTATTAACTTTATGTTACAGACGGTAAACTTGCAAACGAACTCACAGGTTTTTTTTTTTTTGGTTTTTTTTTTATCTCTGACAGACAAAGTACCGTCAGAAGGCAGGCAGCATCAAGTTCACACAGGTGGCGGATGACCTCTACACCAAACATGCAAAGAAAAGCCAGGAGCTGCAGAGCGATGTAGGCTGACGTAACATCAAAGCCATAACCACTAGTTTTTTTATTATTATTATTACTGCTGACTCTCTTACGATGAGCGTGTTTCATTCCGATTTCCAGCTGGCATACAAAGCAGACACAGAGCAGATAATACATCAGTACACCATGACAAAGGACGAGCCGCTCTTCAGACAAGCAAAGGCCAACGCCGACCTGCTCAGCGAGGTGATGTATATTCTTATTATTGGGATGTGAATCTCAACAATAAACACGCTGTAAACAGCTGCAGCAGGCAACACGAAGCTCGTCGTCTCGGCTTCTGCTTGAAGACGGAGTTCTTTCTCCGTCTCGGCTTCTCAGGGAAAATCTTGCCGATGTCGGGAATTTGATGCAAGAAGGTGACATCTGTGGGCAGGGATGTGCAGAACGTATGCAGAAAGCGTATTTTGTATTTGATGGAGTTGTTAAAAATTGCATTACAATTTCTAAATACTTTGGTGTTCTGTATTTGTGTTTTAGAAATACTAAAAAATAATAATTAGAAAGTGAATGATTATAGTTGAGGCAAGTCTCGGCGCACGTGCTGATGCTGCGCTTCGCCGCATCCACGACACCATGGAATTGCACCGGGTCCCGGATGGCAACCACCCAGGCAGACAACCGGTCCAGCATATATTCTTTTTGCATAATTACTGCAATATTTAATATGATAAATATAAAAGTAGTCTGACCAGTCGTATTGATATCAGCAATGCATTTAATACAATTCAGAATATTTGATTTGTTAACTACATCTCAGATGCACAGTATCTTACTGAGTTGAGAAAAGCTGCACTTCTGAAGCACAATCTTTTTTCTTTTTTTTTAATGATTTTATATCTTTGACGTCTTTTGAATCGGCGTGCTGATGAAGTATGAGATCAATTCTGCTTTTGCAGGTAAATTTTGTTTAGTATATTTAAAATACAACTAGAATTGGTACTCAACGAGTGCAACACCCGTGCGGATTCATGCAAATTCATTCTTTGCGATTAAATGATACCATAATATATGGTTCAGTGTGGCTTTAACATTTGATCAATTCTGTCCAAAATTGAACCGCTTTATCCTCGACTAACACACAACCCTTCCACCATGTTTCATCCATATTGGCTAGAAACTCTTAGTTAACTGTTTATGAGTTAAACATTTATGACTTTGGGTTTGAGCTTTCAATGTCACACAAGGTCAAAGGTCATGTGAGCAATAGAAAAGCAATATATGACTTCATATTAGAGTTTACTAGTAACTATAGATGTATCTTTAACCAATTCCTAGAAATAACAACTCTAAATATCCCCAAAATGGTGCTAACCCCTGGTGGTGGTTAGTGAGGTTCCCCATTCACTGTAAAGCGCTTTGGGTACCTTGAAAAGCGCTATATAAATGTAATAAATTATTATTATTATTTAATATAAGCATTGGGCAAAAAATGTTGACCTTTGCCTGTGACCTTGACTTCTACTTGATTTTTCTTCAATCAATTAATTTTGTCCTTGGCTGATCCTCAGTCATCCACATAGTTTGGCCCAAATTGAGTGAAAATTCCTTGATTTATTTTGTTCACACACAGATGGATGGACATATAAGACCGAAAACAATACCCCCAAAAGTACTACTGCTGTCTGTGGGTGTAAAAATCCAGTATTTTATATTGATGCATTTTATGGTGTTGTTATTTTGTAGTTTATTTTGATCAACTTGCAATTTGGGGATTCAATATCTGAGTATATTTTGATGTATGTTTTTCTCAATTTCTGGCTGCGGCGCTGCCAGAGCAGGTAGGTCAGCGGGGTAGGAGTTGGGTTACCAATACATAGACCTGGGTTTGATTCCTGGTCACGCTACCTGTCTGTGTCCTTGGACAAGACACTTCATCTGCATTGTCCCCCGTCCACCCAGCTGTAAATGGGTACCGGGGTCTTGGCTGAGGAAGTGATCTGTGATGGACTGGAGTCCTGTCCAGAGGGAGTCGTAGACTCTCATCCGCTTCACACTATAGAATCCTTGGATAACCACCATCACCAATGGGCCTCAGGGCCTATATGGGACTTAATTCTTCTCTGGCTGTGGGATTTTATTGTGAAGGAGCTGTAGGCATGAAATAAACAAGCGACGTCATCTTGCATGTTAGACTTTTGTTTTAAAAAATAGACAGATGTATTGCATTTATAGTGATTATTAAAAGCTACTCAGCCTCACGAATTTTATGTTTTTATTGCTTTATCACATAAAAAAGCTTTGATTTAATAAAATGTAAAATTCTAAATAATCTATTGCCATCATTATAACGCATCTCCAGGAAATGATCTCTTTTACACTCAAGTGCCTTTAGATCTTTTTTCCTTTGTAGTCTAAGAAAAAAAATGCCATAATGAAAACGATTACTAACAATTCTTGATGATTTGTTGACTTTTGTGGCTATTTAAATGTGTTTCTGATTCACATTTGCTTTTTTTTGTAGAAAATGTACAAGAGCAGCTGGGAGAAGCAGAGGGACAAAGGCTTCGAGCTGCGTATGGACTCTCTTTCTATACTCACCGCCAAAGCTAAGACAGACCTCGCCAGTGATGTGAGTCCTCTAAAAAGAGAGTGGCCTGAAGAGTTTCTCAAGTGCAATAAAACATACTTCTAATTATTTAGTCTTAGGGTTTTCCCATCCAAATATTACTTGCATGACTGAAGAAGAAAAGTTTGCAAAAGGCTGATTGTGAACCTTTTGACTTCTGGTTTGTCGCCTTTAGGTAAAATACAAGGAGCAGTATGAGAAAAACAAAGGCAAGGTGATTGGCATTAAATCGGTCCATGATGATTCTCAGATGGCCCACTCAGCTATGGCCACCAGATTACAGAGTGACCGACACTACAAGAAGGACTACGAGAACACGAAGGCCAATTACAGGTGGGGCTCGTTATCTGAAGGGATCTTTGTAACCTTCATCTCCAAACGGCAAAATCTTCAACTCCCATAGTGGCTTATTTAGAGTTGAAGTTACTGTATTCAACCGTTTAAGCGTACAGACCCCAATTAGTGCACATGGGGTCTTTGTGGGGTGGGGGGGGGGACCATTTCTGGATCAAAACACACCATCCGGATTACCTGGATTTGTGCCATTCACAGCAATAGTTGGCATCAAAACATAATCTTAATGGACAGAAACCTACCTTTTGCAGTGTTTTACTTCAGTTTCAGAAGACGGGAGGGTTCCTCAGCTGAGTCGATGTCGTAAATTTCCCAGGTTTCATTGTGCACAAATGTGTCTTTATGACACATTGAAGTGTATTTTCAGAACTACACACTACGACACGTCTCAAGTGGCACCGATCCAAATAACCAAAGAATGCTGTTTCAACAGAATACAATAACCTTAAAAATGTCTCACTTTCTGGACTAAAATTGAAATTGTCCTCGTCCTCAGTGTTTCGCTCGACATGCTGAACATCAGTCATGCCAAGAAGGCCCAAGACCTGGCAACTGAGACCACATACAGGACTTTCCTCCACGAGTACACCACGCTGCCGAGTGACATGAGTGTCGCCTGGGCGAAAAAGGTCTACGGTCTGCAGAGTGACGTAAGGCTCGTTTCAACCTCATTGTTCGGTGAATCACAACTTGCCTTGTGCAAAAAAAGACTTTAGCAGGGTTTCCACTTCCACGAATTGCCAAGATCTATATTCGCCATTTGGCTCAAAAACTGCCTCGCCCGCCATGTAGCCAAGAAACAGTTACAACACCGCCACGACCTCATCGAAACCTGATAAACCGTCAGCAAGAATCACCACGAATGATCACATCAATGCGAAACGTCACATATATGTTAGGATGCCAGTACAACACGCCACGATGTGTGAAGACGTCGACAAGGCGATGCAGCCGCAACTTGCAGATCAAAGAGGAAAGCACACAAACATATCTTATGAATATAGGGTGCGTTATGTATTTTCATCCTTATGAAATATGGATTATGATTATGAACGCCGGATGCTGCCGCAGACTCAAGGTGAAGGTTGTCTGCTGTCACGTGATCTTGACCGCATCTTGGTGGTTGTTCTGGGCGGAGCCTGGTGGGCTTTGTGTTGTTTTTGACAGCATCTTGCTGGTTGGTGGCCATTTATTTTCCTCACGTATTGCTAAGAATACTCATGACTCAGCAAGATTCCGTCATGAAACTACCAAGACGTCGACAAGGTGCACCAATATATCGTCACGACATTACGCGACGCGTCAAAACATTTCAAAACGTGTTGCAGTCACATGTCTCGGCATGCTACGTGGCGGTGCCTGACGTCCTCCTGTGCTGAAGAGAGATTCTCATGGCACTGAAGAACATGTTGTCCAATATCTCAGGGTCAAAGATTAGGCTAGCTCTGTCTCTGAGGGTAAAGATTACACTGGCACCAGAAGAAACGGTTCTGTTTGTATTCCTGTGGTACGTGATCCTGGTCACTAAATCTAGTGTCTGCCTGTCAGGACTGTGCATTCAGAATTGAGGGTGGCGCCCTCATTGTCCGCGGATCTTCTGTTCTCCGAGCTCGTAACCCTTCAGTAAACATCTCTGCATAAAACATTTGGCTTTCCTGAGTCCCCTCTGAGCCAGGGTCCATTTTTTTTTTCATCACAGTCAGCAAGAGGTCAACAGGATTCACTACGGCTTGGATTGGCCAATAGTTTGTTGCATGTCGCGTTAAACTGCGTGAAGGTGGAAACCCCTATAATTGACATTTGGGAGTGAAATACGCATTTTTCCATTTGTGTCTACAGAAACAGTACAGGTCTGATCTGAACTGGATGAAAGGCGTGGGCTGGGAGGCCTCCAAATCGCTGGATGTCAGGCAGGCCAAGAAAGCTGGCGAGCTTGTCAGTGAGGTACTCTCTCACCCAGAATGCAGTGCAAACAGGTTTATAGAGGAAGGTTACGGGAAGATACCCAAACCGAAAAATGTCAAAACAACTGCATTATATCAAGCTGCCATATTCACTGCAATTGTGACGTGACTAGAAGGCCAGTGTCTGTTTACAGCTTAGTCATGGAGGATTCCTGTCATCCACAAACTAAATGAGCTACAACAGGAGACCACACACACACACACACACACACACACACACATGCACACATTGGTATGTATGTAGGGCCGTACATTTCTTGAGCGTTTTGGAAAAACCTAGTAAGTTGAGTAAGTTAAAACAGTAAAGTTGAGAAAACAGCAAAAAACACGCCCCCTTTTTTTTGCTTCACTAATACCTCTGGGTCCCTCCATTGCTTCTGGAAATGTCAAAATAGCAAACTTTTGCTTCAAAAAGTCGGCCAAAGTTCAAAGTTGCTAGGTTTTGGCTGAATAAGTGAATCAGTTCTCAGAACTTGCTCGGTCCTGCCGCTTCAATATCTATGAACCCATAAATGTTTTCTTATCGAATGGTACATCATAAGATAAAAAAAAAAAAATCTAGTAAGTTTAAAAATGGTCTTAACTCAATTTTCAAAAAAAAAAAATCAACTTACTAGGTTTTCCCAAAAAACTTAAGATATGTATGTGTGTGTGGAGCAACAGAAATTCTTTGGGGGCTGTGGCCCCATCCTAGAGCCGCCTATGTTGTAATATTGTTGTGTCCCCTTCTCAAATTCTTTGTTGGTCTTTTGTTGTTGTGTGTCGTGCACATGCACAACATATTCATCTCACAACAACAATGTGATTATTATGATTATTTCAGAAAAAGTACCGTCAGGACGTGAGCGCTCTGAAGTTCACCAGTGTTGAAGACACTCCGGAGATGGTCCAGGCCAAACTCAGCAACAAACTGGCCATTGACGTACGTTTCTGTTTACATGGAGAAAATACGATATCATGTAGACTTTGTAAGTACATTTGATTATTTATTTGTTTATTTATTGCAGAGGTTGTACAGGGAGAAGGGTGAAAACCTGAAGCACAACTACACACTCAGTGGAGAGCTGCCTGAGCACGTGCAGGCTAAACTCAACGCCATGAACCTCAGCGAGGTAAAAACAAACAAACAAACAAAAACAGCACACAGCACCACTTATCAAATCTGCTGTGTGTCATTTTCTGCATGTGTGTGTGTGTGTGTGTTTTCAGAGTCACTACAAGGAATCGTGGATGAAGATTCGTGATGGTGGTTACAAGCTGCGTCTGGACGCCCTTCCTTTCCAGTCTGCCAAAGCTTCTGCAGAAATCCTCAGCGATGTGAGATGACACGCAAAGTTACTCACTTTTACATCGTCTTCAAAACACATAAATTAGCGTTTTTATGTTATTAAGACCCTTTGTAATAACGGAGAGGATTGAAAGCAGGTCCCTTCAGCGTGGTGTAATTAGCCTAATTTGTTTGATTATTTTTTTGCTCGTTTGTTCTGCCATTTGCTACCTTAAAGAGGTCATATTATACAACTTTTTATCAAGCTAATGTAGTTCATCGGGTGTCTTTAAAACACATGTTGAAGTGAGTAGCCGAAAAGAACTGCAGACTAACAAACAAACAAACAAAAACCATTTCAGGTCTCTGAATCAATCTGTTTCCGTGCCTGTTCCTCACCACGCCCCCTCTCCCTTTGTAGGTGGGGCATCTTTTCATCTCTCACACATGCAGACTGTGTGGGCGTGTCACATGTCACACAGAGCAAACAGGAGTCCAGATATGAACTTCTGTGACATATGTCACAGAAGTCTAAAACCAGTCGTTTCTGGCCAAAATTTAGCGTAAAGCAGGTGAATTTTGAAACGCACAGCCATAGAATTGTGGAATTTTGAGACTGTTTAGCATCAACCTCCAACCATATTTATCTGCAATATGTAGTTAAAACACATTTTGCCCAATATGAACTCTTTAAAAACCTTAACAGATATTGGCACTGTAACAGAATGTAGCAGATGAATTTCTAAGCATAAAAATAACCATTTATAAATATACATTTTACGTACATTATGCATCGATGGCTGCGTTGCTGCTTCACAATCGATAAACGTTAGTGGATCTAGACCCTCTTTTGAGAGGGCGGACTTAGAAAAGAAGCGCTGGATAATCGCGCCTAGGTCGTACCCAAATATGGATGTGACCTTTGACCTTGAACTTCATTCACACCTTTTAGCACAGTGAAATGACAATTTTCTGGCTGGAATCCAGTCTTTAAATGAGCTATAATACTCAAACTAGAAAAAAAAGTCCATCAATATGTCTTCTACAACTTTAATAAAATTTTCTCATCTAGTTCAAGGTCAAATTTGAGGAAAATTTTGCTGCAGCTTTAAAAAAAAAAAGAAAAAAAAAGAAGAAGGTCTTTACATCCCGGTGGTGTCAGATTGTTTCCTGTCGAAACCATAATGGTAAATAAATGGTATAAAATACATTATGGTGTGTCGACATTGACTAATTTTTACTACAACATGTTAAAAGTCGATGGTTTGTCACTTCAGCAAAAGTACAAAGAAGAATTTGAGAAGACCAAAGGGAAGATGATCGGACTGAAGGGACTGCAGGATGACTTGAATATCGCTCACTCAGTTCATGCAAGCAAACTACAGAGTGATGTGAGTGCGTCTTTGGCTCAACTCAGAGCGAAATATTACTTCTTTTTTTTTTAAAAACATCTCAATATAAAAACAGCTTTCTCCCCGTTATCCATCCCTCTCCAGATTAACTACAAGCAGAAGTCGGCTAAAGAGCGCTCTAAGTTTAACCTGTCCATGGACATGCTGGAGGTGGCCCACGCTAAGAAAGCCCAGTCTCTGGTCAGCGATCAGGACTACCGGCTCACCCTGCACCAGTACACCTCGCTGCCCGATGACATGAAGCTGCAGGCCGCCAAGAGAGCGTACGCCCTGCAAAGCGAGGTGAGACGAGCAGCTCGCGTGCGTGAAATTATGAAACATATACAGTGTCAGATGCCGAGACTCATATCACTACATCTCTGTCCGTCTTCCATTTTCTACGCCGGTTTATCAAGGGCACCAGGGGCTGGAAGAGTAAAATCAAATGACTACTTACATCAAATTCTGTTCAGTTTTATTTGTTGATTTTTGTTTGGAAATTACTTGATAATTCATTTTTTTTAAATTGAAACAAAAAAACACTTCATTTGATTTTTGTTGGAATACAAACATTTGGACATTTCAAATTAATTTCTTGGATACACTGATGAAGAAAAAAAAACATTTTTAATGGCTGCATTTTAATCAAAATTCTATTACATGTCACACCATAGAGCCAAAGACGCACTAACTTCTGTTTCCCTGAGATTTGAGCTCACATTTATTCAGCATGTCTGATGTTTATTTCCTCTAATAAAGCTGATTGTTGTCCGTTTATAATATTGTAAAGTAATTTACTGAGTACTGTACATATGATGTAGCTCAAAGTCTGAC
Organism: Chatrabus melanurus; assembly: GCA_900302635.1. Taxonomy (NCBI): domain Eukaryota; kingdom Metazoa; phylum Chordata; class Actinopteri; order Batrachoidiformes; family Batrachoididae; genus Chatrabus; species Chatrabus melanurus. The sequence continues at coordinate 17,069 of OMMV01175589.1, read as the reverse complement.
GTAGTAACTAAGTATGACAAATTGAAATAAGTTTCTTAAAGACTCATTTTTAATTAAAGCAGTGTATAACATTGCCAATTTTATGCATACTAAAATTTTGATAAAATATAAAAATGTCATGTTTGGGGCAGCGTGCTGGCCAAGCGGTCAGTGCACTTGCTTCCAAAACAGAAGGCTCCCGTTTCAAGACCACCTGTGCCCATTCTGCATGTAATGTAGAGTTGCATCATGAAGGGCATCCGGGGTAAAACTTGTGCCAAATCAACATGGAGATCCACATCAGATCTGCTGTGGTGACCCCGAGTGAAAAAGGGAGAAGCTAAAAGAACTTGCTCACATAAAAATGTAATATTTGATTTTTTTTCTTTATCAATGTGTCAAATGAGAAAAAAAAATCCAGTTGAAAGAGTCCACACAGTCACTTAGTAACGTAAATCAAATGTAAGCTTTTATTATCTATTGCATAAATAAATCAATCAATTATGACATTACAAACCTCCTTTTCATATAAAAAAACAAATACACGAAACAAAAGCGTTTTTGTAAGTTTACTGCTTGGTGTATGACAACACAAAGACAGTTAATGTTTGCTCATTAAATGATTATTAAAACCGGATTAATTGTAATCTGTTTTTTTTCATATAAATTGTAACAAAGCATCTTAAAGATATGACAAATAGATATTATAAATATAGATCATAAATATGATAAATATAGATATTTTTAAAGGTGAAACACGGTCATACAATTATATACTTATATTTATGTATGAATATCAGATATTTAGCAGTTTATTATATTATTATTATTATTATTATTTGCTCAGTACTGTACATTTGTCCAAGTTGTTCTTTTTATTTCTGGAATTTATGGAGTTCAACAGGAACAATTGTACTAAATGTTTGCAAGTCTGTATTATAAAATTGTAATTATACTAGCTCTCCGGGTTTCCACCAAAATGTTATACTAGTGCACTGAGACGCTTCACGTAGTGACAGGAAATTGCACCTCGGTTTAAATTAACGTTGTATGTTATAACAAAAGAGAAAGTAGACGATACTGTTTTCAAATATAGCTCCAACTGTTCCCTGTGTAGGGAGTAAGGAAACGTTAGGGCAATCCTCAATGACATCATGGGGAAACCCCAACAACTAAAACAAATATGGTTGCTCTTGGTTACGTGTGATAGAAGACTGAAAACGTGTCCGTTTTATGGCTGGACCCACTATGTAGCACAGTAAAATATATAAAATGTGAAGTAGTGACTTTTCTTGACATTTGTTACTTTAATTTGGAGGAAAAGAGGGAATTCTTGGAGAGAATGTGGGTTTTCTCTCATTTGTCCTTTGCTGACCTCCTTCCCCTATGATTCAACCTGAACCTATCAGCTGTCATTTTGCTCATTTTGGCGGCGGTGTCATACATAACTGCTCAAAAAATGCGGTTGCAGACTTCAGATTATTTAAGTGTGTGTGTGTGTTGTGCACAGAAAGTGTATCGCTCTGACCTGAACTACCTGCGTGGTGCGGCCTGGATCGCCACTGGAGCTCTGCAGATTGAAGGCTCTAAGAGGGCCACAGACCTCATCAGTGATGTGAGGCATCTTTTTTATTTGTTTTAATCTATTTTCATCAATTTGTTTAACATACATGCAGTGCTGTGTGGTGGTCACGCCTTCATTTGTGTCTGCTATAGTTTTTGTATTAGTATTGCTGCACATAACCTTATTTCTGACAATGATGTGAAACTTTGGGCGATTTATAATAATTTTCCTGGATTTTGATGGTTGAACTTCCCCGCCAGAGTTCATGCCTTCAATTGGATGATTTCAGAGACTAACTTTAATCTTTCTTTTGCTCCAGAAAAAGTACCGTCAGCAGCCGTCCCACTTCAAGCACACCTCTGTGGCCGATTCCCCAGATATCGTCCACGCCAAACTCAGCGGAAGGATTACAAATGAAGTGAGACAAATACTGTTTTAATTCTGACATTGGAAACATTCCAAATGATGAAACTGATCAAAGGATCTTTTCTTCTTTTCACCCAGCGTTTGTACAAAGAGAAAGGGGTGAATGATCAACACAGCTACACTATTACATCTGAGAGACCAGAGATTACACAAGCAAAGATTAACGCGGCCAACTTTAGTGAGGTACCACACGTTCACGGGACACCGTTTACGCCGCTTTAAAGTTATTACACGCTTATTTTTGTGTCACGTTATTTATTTTTCTCTTTAAGGTCAAGTACAGAGAGTCCTGGCACACCCTGAGGGCTCAAGGCTACAAGCTCACCATGCAGGACATCCCGTTCCAGGCTGCCAAGAGCTCCACGGGCATCGCTAGTGACGTAAGCGCATAAACCTAAAAATGAGGGCAAAGGAAAATTAATTGGTCAAATTAAACAATTATATAATACAATCCAATATCAGAGCAGGTAGCTCAGTGGGATAGGAGTTGGGTTATCAGTATGTAGACCTGGCTTCCTTGGACAAGACACTTCATCCGCAATAACCCTAGGCCTACCTCTTTACCAGTGGGTACCGGCCTTCCCTGGGGAAGTAACCTGCGATGGACTGGGATCCCGTCGAGGGGGAGTTGCAGACTAATTCACTTCACGCTATGTCACCAATGGGTCTGAGGCCTATATAGGGCTTGCTTCTTCTTCTTCTCTATAATACAACAACCCAGCACGAACCTCAAAGGTTACACGGACATCTTCATGACTCTTAAAGCCTTTTTACATTACAAGGTTAAAAAAGTCAGATTTATTACCATGCTCTTATGTTATTTTGTGTTACAGTGTTCCTCCTGTTGTGTCTCCATTATGTCGTTGGGGATCTGCCTTATGTGGGCCTAGCTTTGAATGACCTCATGATCCTGATTACAGGATCAAAGGAATCAGGATCAAAGCATGGATCCTGTACTACTCAGCCATCCTGATTACACGATCAAAGGAATTAGGATCAAAGACATGATAGGGATGAAAGGAATCAGGCTAAAAGAGCAAAGCTCAAAAGGTCAATGATCAAAGGAAAGATCCTCCCCTTTATCTGGATCTGCACCAAAATTTAATCAGCTCTTTATTAAACCAAGGCCTGCGTCTTTACCACATTTCATTGAAATTCATTCATGTTCTTTTGAGATACATATCCTGCTGATAATCAAACCAAGCAGGCAAACAAAAACCAATTACATAATGTCCTTGGTGAGAGTCAAAGATAAGCAATCAGGATCAAAGATGAGTAATGAGGATCAAAGTGGTTCAAAGTGGATCAAAGGATCAAATCAGTATCAGTGCTCAGGATGAAAGATCAGAATCAAAGATGAATCATCAGGATGAAAGATCAGCAGTCAGGATCAAAGATCAGTGATAAAATGTGAGCGATCTGGAACCAGGATCAGGATCACAGGTCATCAATCACAATAAAATAAAAAATAAAAAACCGCCAATCATATTCTAAGAATGTTATAGAATAGCTCAAAGGAATAACGCTGTTACAGTGAAAAAGTAGAGAAAAGAAGGAAAATGTCAACAGGACTGTTGGACCTTGGCGCTCTCTGGTTGTCCTTCTAGTTTCAAAATAAATTATAGCTTCTTATCTGTTCTTCTTTGCAGTACAAATACAAACACAACCACCTACTGGAAAAGGGGAAACACATTGGTGTCAAAAGCATGTTAGAAGACCCGTACCTCGTGCACTGCCTGCAGGCCGGCCGGCTGGCCAGCGACCAAGAATACCGAAAGGAAGCACTGACGGCCAGCGGCCGGTATCACCTCACCCCAGACATGATGCACCTGGTGACGGCGAAGCACGCCCAGGCCCTGGCCAGCGATCAGGACTACAGGAAGAAGCTGCACGAGTACACGGTACTTCCTGATGACATCAAGGTCATGTGGGCCAAAAAGGCTTACAACCTGCAGAGTGAGGTGAGAGGGGGAGACGGGAGAATGACGGACAGAGAGAGAGAGAGAGAGAGAGAGAGAGAGAGAGAGAATGGAAACACTAGAATGGTGCAACTTCATAAACACTTTTTTATTTATTTTATTCTAGAAACTGTACAAGTCAGACCTCAGTTTCATGAAAGGAGTGGCCTGGGACGGTGTCGGCGCGCCTCAGCTGGAGTCAGCCAAGAAGGCCGGGGAACTTATAAGTGATGTGAGATTTTCAAATGACATAATATTGTTTGTGTTGCACTTTTAAGAAACTACAAACCATCTGATTCCAGATTTGCGTGTGTAACGGCTGCAGGTTCGTCCCTCTCTTTGAACCCTGCATCGCATTAATGTGTCGCACTTGACGAGACGCGTCAAACCCTCCTTGTTTTGTAGAAATGAAATCGCACCGTTGTCCAATCCTACCGTGGCCAAACAGTTTCAAATTAAGACAACACTAGCAAAAGCAGAAAAAAAAAAGAACATTTGCATCAATTCAACAACAGGCAGTTGCATCCAAGCATTTGCAAACATAGATCACAAATATAACCTGCAGAACATGCAAGAGTTTAATTTGAGAATGTGTGTGCTGCAGATTCACACAATCTGCACAGAAACACAGAAACGCTTTGCAAAGCTCCACAACACAGTGGAAGTACTCACAACACAAACAGCTGTTTCTGCCTGGAGGACTTTAACTGATGGACCGTTCAGTGCATCGCGGCGCTCCACTCACCCGGTTGGCAGACCTGAGTAAGATTCTTTATTCTATGTGTGATTTTACTCTTACGTTAGCGGTATTTTCATGTTTTATTATCTTATTTGCAATGCACTGAAGAGTAGGAGTCAGTTTAAGTCCTCTTGGAGGAAACTTTAATTTGTGTTGCGAGTTCTTCCGTTGTGTTGTGAAACTTTGCGTGTGTTGTGTGAATTTGCAGCAAACACGTAATCAAATGAAATTGTTACACGTGCTCTAGGATATGTTTGGATTCTCTATGTTTGTAAAGGTTTTTCTGTTCGTAAGATGTCTTTTGATGCATCAACCTGTTGTTGAATTGATGCGGGTGTTTTGTATTTGCAAATGGTTCCTAGATTTGCTAGTGTTGCCTTATTTTGGAAGTGTTGTGGCCCCTATCAGTCAAGCTGGTATCTCACTGGGCTTGCGACCGATTGGCGAATTAAACGAATGGCCAATTGTGTGATTCGGCTCTTGGTCTCAATGTAGTCTGAAATGATTCTTGAAGCAGTCGGAATCAGTATCCCCATTCGCTAATTAGTTGCTTGCCGCTAATAGTCTACGACCAAGGTAGACTCCGTTAGCCTTTGTTAGCCTTCGTTAGCATCCGGTAGCCGAAGTTACCGGTGCAATCGTCTACGCTGGGTGCTGCTTCGCCCTGCCTGCTCAGAATCACTGGACAGCGGTGTGTCGAACCCCTCTCCCACACATTGCCACATTGGTAAAGTTCCCGCTTGTTCTATTGGAGCGCTGGCTAACGCCCGCCTCTGCATGCCTCCACCAGCATCACGGCGTGGAATGCCGTGCTGCGTTTGAAGTTCATTACCAAACTCCGGGAATGTGATTTTTGCCGACGTTTGGCCACCTTTCTCTCCCTTTCACCGCGTTCACCAAACGCTGAGGTAAACGCCTCGGTGTGACTGCTCCTTTAGCGAATATTCATCAAATATTCTCCAACAAGACGCCCAGCGGTCGTCTAATTCGTTAAGCAGTCGTCGAAAAGTGGCAAACATGTCGCCCCAATGTCACCAGAAACTTGGCCAAATTCGTCCAGCAGTCGTCACGGTCGCCTCTCAGTGAGATACCACAGTCCTCAGCAGTTCCATTTACACACGAAGCAAACTGAACAAACAGTATATCACAACACAAGTCCCAGCCACACCTGAATTTCCCATGTTTAAGGTCTGTGCGCTCTCTCTGCATGCAGAAGAAATATCGGCAGCTGCCGGACAGTCTGAAGTTCACCTCAGTGACCGACTCGCCTGACATCGTTCACGCTAAGAACAGCTACCAACAGTGCAGTGAGGTATAGCGAAGAGACAATCGCACAAAGAATTTACGTGCTTCCC